>PVKA01006060.1:20837-86283 GCA_004027165.1 Ctenomys sociabilis | reverse complement strand
TATTGAATCTTTGATATAATTCAGCTATAAAAAAACCTGTAAATATAATTTCATGTATGCACCTTGTACAGTACCAAAACGTTATGAAAACAGTTTGCAATGTATTAATTCATCGACTCTGTATGGTTAAGGTGTCTTGAAACTGTCTGATTGACATTTGTATTTTAATAAAATAAAAATAAATGGAAAAAAAAACAACATAAATAAATTTCTTCTGCAATTGGTTTTCTCAGTAAGCAACACAGAAGTTTTGAATACAAGTACTAAAGAATAGACAAAATATATATATACTAAAATTGCAGTCATAGATTATTTGTATGATTGGAAATACTCCTTTGAATATTTAGTGAGACATCCAATACTAGTAAATGCTATGTGTAATACAAGTCAAGCATTATAACTCATTTCTCAGATGGAACTGTAAGTATAATGTTTCCTTAATATTAAAAAAAAGAGAGAGATTTCATTGGGATTAGCTAGTGGATATCCTAGAGACACCCATGTTTTCATTGTCTTATACAGGTCAATCTCACTGCAACCAATAAATCAGTTTTCACAGCCAACGGTGCCAACATCCAACAGTGTGCCCTGATTGCAGATACATACTGGGATGTTGTTCCAGCTCATTCTGAGCTCCTTCAGCATCACCTGTTGGGGAATCTCCACCAAAGCATCAAGGGTATCTCATACTTCCTCAGTACAATGAAACAGTTATGCCCACCCAAACTGGTCTCTCCCCTGGGCACCTCGTGTCAGTTGCAAGAATCACTACCCATCTGGGCCCCTGAGCCAGAACTGTGACTGCACTGCCCTTCACCTGAACCTTCTTCACATCATGAGTGACCAAATGGACCCTTCCCGTTTTTCAGATCTCCTTCTTCCCCCAACACCAACTGCTACTTCCCTAGTTTATAGAAATGCAAGGATCACACATTAGGCTGTAAAGAGAGAAAGAAATCAGCAGAGGCTGAGAGGATCTGATGCACAGAAAGCTGAGCCTCATTAATAGCAGAGAAAGAGTAGACCCTCAGCACTGCACTCCTTATGCTGCCAAAGGGATGCTAGGCTGGGTGACCTGCATGCTGCCTTGGGTATAAATCAGTTCCCACTTATAGCATCTAGGAAGCCGCCTGTACCTTCTCTGCTCTTCTTCTCTGGGAAAGATTTCCCCAGCATCATTTTGTGACCTCCAGGTTAGGCCAGGCACCCTTTACCAAGTCTCTCACCACACTGGCATATGTGTGCATCCGCACGCGCGTGTGCACACACACACACACACACACACATGTCTCTTATAAACTTGATTTCTTCCAAATACTCTATTACAGGAGGAGGGAAAGAGGAGAGGAGAAAATGAAAAAAACATTGAGTGTTGACTATTATGGAGCACTCTTCTGAGAATTTACAGAACAATCCTTTTAGGCAGTGTCTATTATTATTCTTAATCTACAGAAGAGGAATCTGAGGTACAGAAGGTTAATTAGCTCACTCAAAGTCACCCTCCATTCAATCCTAGATGCAGAATGTGAGCTCAAGCAGCCTGGCTCCAGGAACACAACCTTCTCTTGGGTGGAAGCTCATGAAGACACACTGCAAGTCTGGCTTCTTCCCCAGTGTGTTCCCAGCACTGAGCAGGGCACTGGGCACACTGTAGGTGGTCAACAAAGGCACTGGAAGTATAGAAGTGGCTAAGTCCAGTCTGTCCTATCACAATCCATCTGAGTTCTATGATCTTTGAAATACTCTGGTCCTAGTCCTATCATCTGACTTGGCTTCCCCACTCCTAAGGACATGACACTTCTCCTGATCCGTGCCAAATCTGTGCTCTCACTGGGCCAGCACCCACAGTTCCCACTGCGCTCTTGGCTCCAGGTGAAGGCCAACCCTGCAGAGCCTGCACACCCTCTCATCAGCCCAGTCCTCATTTCCAGCTGAAAAGAGCCAACCATCCTGGGGGTGGGGGACTGGGACCCCACTGTCATGAGGGAGTGTGAGTTTGCTATGTGAGGGCCTCAGGAGCATACAGCTAGCCTGTGTTGCACAGAATCCAGACCAGAACTACTCTCACTCAGGCTCTGGTGGGGATGCAGCTCAGCCTGCCCCTTTCTGGCCACAAGCATGGATCAGAGTAGAAAACAGTATACTAAGAGGACAAGCAGAGTCTCTCCATTCTTCTTATGTGAACAAGAGGACATAGGGGCCACTATGAGTGGGTGCCTGTGGCAGATGTATGTCCTTGGTCTGGAGCTAAGAAAGGGAAGGAGAGCTCATGTCTGTCCTTGACCCCCAACCGGATATAAGCCGCTGTTCTCAGTGTGCTGAGCCAGCCAAAGCTTCTCCTGAGATGCTATCTAGAAACTGCAATGTGGCACCAGAGCCAGAGCTAAGTTGTGGGTAAGCTCACAGGATATCAGAGTGGTAAGTGTGCTTAGAAATCTTGTAAAATTCCTTCATTTCAGACACCAAAACAGTGAGGCCCAGTAATGACTGGGAGTGACTGGGAGAGAGTTGCAGGGACTGCCAATGCTCAGAGGCAGAGCTGGTCTCTCTCCTCAGCTACGAGACATTCTACAGAGAAGCCACCGCCATTCAACTCAGTGTGTTGCATCCAACACAAGCATGGGGCCCTGTGTCTCAGCTTCCCTAGGACCCTGGGAGTTAATTAATGGCAGCACAGCATGGTCTGAAGGGCCCAGGACCCAGGGCCCTGGACCCAGGGTCCACGGAGGCAACCATTGTGGATTTGCTTAGAGAAGCATGACTCAGGTTTAGAATCACCCTGATCATGAGGTAGGAATGGAAGAGATGAAGATAGACAGAAAGGAGACAGGGAAGTCATAATTTTGAGGAAGCCATAGAAAACTAGAGCTTTCGGAGTTCATCCAAATTACCCAGGTAAACCATAACTTTTTCTACCTAGGTTCCACACTCCTAAATTTGTAACAGTCCTAATGGTACTTGGCGTCCATAAACTCAGTTTATGTTCTTCTTCTGATACTAAAACTCCATGAATTCCAGGCACTTCCATCCTTGAAGAAACAGTATCATAAACTGGGTGCCATACCACTAGATATCAAACATGTATAAATGACTTGAATTTCAACCTACTTGATAAGGTTAGTTTTTGCTCTACCCCACCACATGAATACTCCCAAACCAGACCATAGCTCACCTGTTTCCTGGTTCTCTCTGAGGGTGCATTTCCTTGCTTCTGCCCAATAAATCTCTCCCTGATGCATTCTGAAATGCAATAAAACATGAAAAATCTGCCTGGAGCATATTGGGGACCCCATCTCCTCTTCAAGTCACCCTCCTAAGACCCATCTTGTGATGACATCACCAGAAGGCAACATGTGGCTGTTCTCAGGATCCCCACTGAGGCCTAATAAACCATGTGGCTCCAGATAAACTTGGCTTCTGGTCAGTGGCTATTTGATGACCACCACCTGAATCCAGAGCCTTGGGACCACAGAGTGAACAGAGGTCAAGATGCTGAAGGGTAGCCCCTTGTTTACTGAGGACACTCATGTCCCAGCACAATACAGGGCACTTCTCATAGAGAATTTCTTTGCCTGCCCACTTGTCCTTCAGTGCTACATGATGGTGGGGCAAGGCACACTCTTCTGTGGGTAGGCTCAAGGCCTCCTCTGGCATCGTGAGGATGGGCGCAAGAGATGATGATTGCCAAGCAGACAAAGCGCTGTGAGGACAAAAGCAAACACGTGCACCTAAGTGGCACTCATGCTTTCTGAAGCCTCTGGCTGCACCCTCCACACTCACACAGCTCTCCCTAGGCTCCTGACCTGTTTTCCATCCATGGAAATCTCCATGTTGACTGCCTGCTTCCTGGGTTCTGATGGTCCTTACTCTTAGATCTAACTATCTTGGGAGGAACTCCAGCTTCCTCGCTCTACACAGATCCAGTCCCAGGGCCCCTGTCAGTCTGGAGCCCCAGCCAGAGGCTGTCGTCACTACTGTTCTGTGTGCTGAAGTACACTGCTATCATGACGGTTCCTTTCACTACAACTACTTTCCAAAGCCCCAGCTGAAGCTGTGGCCCTCAGTCAGCATGCAGGACAGCAAGCGACTGGGCCCAGCTTGTCGCATTTCATGCAAACAGCATGGCCTGCTGTGTTTCAGTTCACAGTGAATAATATTGACAAAATTGTGCCATAGAGAAGATATCTTGTTTCCCTTTAAATGTGATAAAAATATGGTTTTCAATTTAGTTTATTGAATTGTCTTGTTATCTTGTTTTTAAAATAAATATTTGTGATTTATGAAAAATACATTTGGGAAATACTGAACACCATAGTCCCTTCTAAGAGTCTTCCAAATCAGAGTAACACAGAAAATAACTTTTAAACTCAGAAAATAACTTTTAAAAGAAAACTTTTAACTTATTTTTTAGTTCAACTTTGTTCATGGTAGAAAAACAAAGCCACTGTGAGTCCACCTGGGAAATCCTGCATGGACTAATTAAAATCAGAGGCTCCAAAAATGCACACCAATTGTTACATCAGAACAGAGACTGGAGTTGGAAAAACTGCAACAAAAATTTTACCCACCTACATGGGCTTTTTCACAAGCCCACTCCTGACCACTCTGAATAATCACCTGAACTAAGCAAGGGGAGAGGCCTCGGAAAAGGGGCCAGAGATAATCCAGAAGCTTGAAATGGCAACTGAACACAGAATAATATTAAGGCACATCTTCATGTGTCTGTAAAAACGGAATGAAGCACAACAGACAGCAAAGCAACAAGGGAACCCTGTGAGCTCCTTGGGCATGTGTCTCTAGCCCCTACTCATGGCCAGCTGGCTCTGTCACCACCTTTAGCTCACTGAGTCCATAAGATCACAAGCCAGGTTGCTAGATTACAAGATCTTACAGCCAACCCTACTTTCCCTTTTTTAAAAAATTTAGGACAGCATGTACAGGGTCTCACTGTGTACATTGGACTTGTAGCAATCCTCCTGTTTACAGCCTCCCATGTGCTAGGATTACAGGACCATGCCACCACACCCAGTCTCAATTGCCTTCTCAGAATGCCACAGGGGTGGGGCCAGCATGGCAGGCTTGGGGATTGTGCTTTAATCTGCTGAGCTATTTGGCTGGCCCTTCCCATCCTAATAATGCTCTATTTCTACTTTTCTTCTTGTCCTTCTTTGCCCAAAAATTCTGCTACCTCCTCAGTCTTCTCACCCCATCTGCTTATGGATGAGTTGCTGCTGTTCCTTCATCCTCAGACCCTCGTTTTCTCATGGGTGTGAATGGGCTTCTCCAACAGACCAAAATACAGGGTCTGTATTGCATGATACTGCAACAGCATCATCACTCCACCTTCTTCCTCCAAAATCATCTCAGCTCCTGACTCCTGCGGGATGTGGGAGACACTGCTATCTTTCCAATCCCCAAATAAAAAGCCTTGGGACTTTCTTCGTCTATACCTGCCACATCTAATAGTGTACAAAATCCTACTGTTCAGCAGGCCCCTTTCAATCC
Source organism: Ctenomys sociabilis (assembly GCA_004027165.1). NCBI lineage: Eukaryota > Metazoa > Chordata > Mammalia > Rodentia > Ctenomyidae > Ctenomys > Ctenomys sociabilis. The sequence goes on along the minus strand of PVKA01006060.1, from coordinate 80,778 downwards.
TGCTGGTGCCTTTGACTTTAGTTTCGTCCCCATCTCACCCTTAGCCTCCACTCTTTCAGTCTCTCCCAGCATCACTCCTACTGAGATGATTACAAAGTTTGAGTGCTATGAATTCCTCTGAGATTGCCCTTCCAAATTGATCTTCTATTTTTATGCAAGTTACATTAAAATTTTCTTGGTCTTCTTCCCCTGGCTGTTTACTTGTGCCACTCCAGCCCAACCAAGGATTCCCTTTTATTTCCTTCCCATCACCTCTGCCTGGGGCACACGCACTGGTCCTCATCTCTGGACCCCTTCCCTGGCTCAGAAGTTCTACAGCCCTCTGTGCCTCACTGCCCTCCCTGTATTCAGGATGAAGCCTGTATCCTTCTCCATTTGCTACTGGTATTCCTCAGGAAGACTCCTACAGATTGGGCACCCAGGAAATGCATGTTAGGGAGAGGTCAAATAGACAAGAACAACTTCAGCATACCCCATTGCACAGCTCAAAGTTCAAGAAAGAAATATTTTGAAAGCCCCATTTCAAATATGGGTGGATTATAAGAGCTTCTGTTATATCTCACAGGACATTTTAGATTATTCCAAGAATCATCTTATAGATTTCATTGACTAATCTAGATGACTTTCACATAAAATCAGCTGCAACTTGAAAGACGAGGAAAGAGACCTGAGAATGAAGGTTTGTTCAGGATCACAGAGCAGTATTTTGTTGAACCATGTAAACTGTCCCTACCAGTTAGCACCAGTGGAAGGAGGAGTGAGCATTGTAATTTTGTTGGGCTTTTCAGTGCTACATAATGCAATCCAGAGAAGTCAAATGCATTACTTGCTTCTTACACACCTAAGAATGCTATGGTGAGGCTCATTCATTATTAACCCAAATACTAACCAAAGACATCATAGGTCCTTTATCCTAGGATGAAATAAATGTGGGACAATTGCTGGGTATGCAGCTCAGATATTAGAGAATCATTCTGCCTAACACACTGATATATTCCATTGGAGTTTAGGGAAAATTATTTCCTAGAGCTCATTTCTGAGTTCACGTTCAATGCACTATCAATGGCTTTACAGCTGTTTCAGAACAGATAGGAGACTGTCCATCAGGCCCCATGCTGCTGGCTTTGTGTCATTTCGTCTTAGGAAAATTACCCAGAAGAAAAAAAGAGAAACCTATTCCCAATGAAAAGCTTCTGAAATTATTCACACTTTGGGAAGGTCTAGAAGAAGCCCAGTGACAGTGTCTACCCCGAGGTGGCAAATACATGAGAGACGCAGCCAGCAGGGAGTGAGGAGCTATATTATGTAGTTGATGCCACACCGAGTGTCTAGGATGCAAGAACACTGTTAACTCCTTCCCCTTCCCTTGTGTCTCCAGCTGCTCCAGCTTCTCCCAGGTTCAGAGATGATAATGACCCCCTGGGCTGGGCAAAATGACACAGAAGGACCTTGAACTCAGAGTAGAGACCAAGGCAGATTGCAGGTTGTTGGGGAAGGACACTTGAAGCAATGGAAATGTCTGTGTTACATGGGGATTCACCCACATTCCTCCTGTTCCTGATGGAAGGTGTCTGAGAAAATGACCAAACAGGTAGGTTCAAATGTGTTGATATGATGGGAAAATGAACCTGCCTCTCTTCTCTTCTCTTCTCTAACTCCTCCAAGAGAAGAGACACCACAAACACATGAATTCAGCACTCAGACTTCAAGGATAAGAAGTATAATGTCTTTTCAATGTTCAGCAGTGTCTCTTGTGCAAAACTGGTGCAGACCTTGCTATGACATTCACTGTCACAGACAACATTGGAGGCATCAGCTTCAGGAGTTCATATGTGGACAGGCTTGGTTCTTGATTCCTGAAGTTAAGTAGAGCCCAGAGCCAGAGTACCTGATGGGAAGGCACTGTGGTGCTCTGTGAGGGCCTAGGCCCTGCCTGTGAAACTCTGTAGGAATTCAAGAGCCACAGTATGCCCTAAGCTTAGGTTCCTGGGCATGGTCAAAGATCAGGTAGCAAATTCCACCTCTTGTCTTGCCTTGAGCAGGAAGTTTTCACAGAATAGGCTGCATAATGTCCAGCATGAGGATTTTCATGCCAGCAAAGAACGCAGATGAATCTTGAGTCCCAGCTCACAGATACTGATGTCCTACACAGACTCTTTTTGCAAGGTTGTTCCCAGTCTTAGTGGTGCATAATGCAATCCAGAGCAGTCAAATGCTGCCAGTGGTGATGAGTACTGCCTTCCAAAAAGGGGGACCATTGCCCCTCTAAATGACCAATCTTATCAGAAAGGGCAGCTTGATCCAACAACTAAAGGACACGGAATGCCAAAGCAGACCCTGTGCCATGGAATGACAAAGCATCCCTTATGCCCAAGGGTGGGACCATGTATAGGGTAAGGTGCTTTTCATGGCTCTCCCAGAATCGGGCTGGAGCTAGTTTCTACCTGATGCCATGTTCTCACTTTGCATTTTTTCCTGTCTTATCCTATTTTCTGTATACTGCTTCTCTGGAAACCCCCTCTCTGCCCAATAAACTGCATGTGCAAAACCTCTTGGCTCAAGCTCAGTTTATAGGAATACTATCTAGAAGCAAGAAGCCTGGAGCTTTGGGGTTAAGATGAATTTTCCCAGACTGAGGCCAGCAGATGGAAGCTGGGAAGATACAGGCTTCTAAGTTACAGAAAGCTATGGACACATAACTGAGCACATCCCAGGCATCACAAGATGCTGAAAGTCAGACAGGATTGAGGATGCCCCACATTTTCACAGGCCTGGATTTCTGCTCTCCCCCAAAGCCCCTGGACCCAGGCTCTCCAAGGATAATTAGACTTGCCTTCTCACCAGATTCAAGCACAATGAGTCATAGGGTTTGTCATTAGTTAATGGCAGGCACAGTTATCAGTATCATTGTTTTCCTATTTGGGAAAAGCATAAAATAAACAAGGCTCAAAAGGAAATCTGACCCTACAGTGGCTATAGTTTGCAGATGATCTAAGGAAGCAATATGTTAGTTCCTGTGTCTGGACTGCACATTCCAAGTTGTGCTGGTCCTCTTGGATCTTGTGACTGGTCTCCTCTGAGAAACTGAGGCAGGGACCCTGACCCCCATGTCAGCCAAGCTTCCTCAGTGGTAGGTTTGGAATCTCCTCCTGAAACAAGAGGTCAAGTGGCAAAGTGTAAAGAGGGCAAGGGCTGCCCAGATAGCTCAGCAGATTAAAGCACCTGCTTAGGCAGATTTGGGCATGATGTGCTGGCCTAGGCCCTGGGGCTCACTGAAACAGTGATTGAGACTAGATGTAGTGGTACACACCTATAATCCCAGCACTTGGAATGCTGAAAACAGGAGAATCACTATGAGTCCAATCTATGTAGTGAGACAGGATAGACCCTCTTCTAACTACATAAAAAAAGAGAGGGCAAGAGATGCAGTGAGGCTAAGGTGGAGCTGGTTTTCTGGAGACCATGGTTTGGAGGAGGGAGTGGAGGAGAAAGGGAAGAAAAACAGAATTAAGATATGTTATGCAAATGTACCAACTCCCCATGATGAATGGAACCATTATATACTACAAACATGTACTAATACATTTTTTAAATAATAACAAAAGGGGAAAAAGATGTTACTGTAAAATAATATGCAGTGCGACACTAGCAGCAACCTCATAGAGCTTTCACTTCTGAACATCTCTTGACTATATCGTTGTTTGATTTAATCTCACTTTACTTTATTTATATATTTCATATTTTATTATATTTATTAAAATGAGACACCCTCATGATTCCATTAAGTGGGACAGTGGAGAGCCAAAGCTCAGTAAGTTTCTGGATGCATAAAGAGTTGGGAATTGAGAAGAGGGAAAGAAAAAGGGGAAGTAACCTTAATGGACACCCTATCACAGAGTCATGCAGCATCCCTATTACATGCTTAAATACCTGGGTGGAGAAAGGATTCGTATCTCTACATAAGAGTCAAAGGAAAGAACGCAGAGAGATACTAACCCACACCCACCAATGACCCATGAGCTTCATCAGAGTTTTACTCTCAATACTTTTGAAGAATCTCAGTTGGATGAGACCATCTCAGAGAGCACAGAGTCTTGGGTCTGAGCCTGAGGATCCCGTACAAGGGACATTCTTAAGATGAGCAATGAATGCAAAGTCGAATGTTAAACTGAATGAACAGCAAAGGACGGTTCAGGGAGATGGGACAGCATGAGCAGGGATAGAGTAAGGAAGGCCATGATCCACTTAATAAACAGGTGAGCTTACAGAAAGGTGAGTGGGCAGAGCTGCAAGTATAAACAGGATGAAGAGAGTGAAGGTGTGGGAACCTTCATCCATCTATAGAAGGAGAGATTTAGCTACAACACCTTTGGATGTCTAACTTCTCTCTCATTGCTGAAAATGCCTGACACCCAAAGTTATAGGGGCAAAGGTTTTTTTTAGCTCACACCTTATGAAGGCTTCAGTCCATAACTGGCTGGCCCCAACACAGGGTGGCACACGACAGAAAGGCAGCCATTCATGGTGGTCAGAAGATAGCAAAGCAATAAGGGACTTTAAAAGCATCTTTCTGCCCCTTTAATCTTTTTCAGACTACTCAGGGAAGTAGTAGTCTTCCCACTCACACCCTAAGCCCCAATGCACTTGGTCTTAGCACTACCATAAATCAATCTCAGCATTATACATTTCAGATCGAGCCAGATCTAAAAAAGAAAACTCTACCTATGACCACACGAGACTTTGGGGCACACGTTGACTCAAGCCATATCAGTGGGCAGGATGTAACTCTCTCTTAAATTGTGACACTCAAGGCTCATCTTTCTGCCACCAGCATACCCCATCCCATCCCACCCCACACCCAACACTAGATTGGCATAACTGAATCTTCCCAGCTAGAATCAAATCACCACTGCCTTTCAGCAGGGAAGGAAGCCCAGGGGACTACTGGGGGCCAAGAATCATCATCACCCTCCTGCTGGCCAAGATGCCCAAGAGAAAACTTCAACCGGGATGATTTAGCAGAGAATTTTTTCTTATAATGTCCTAAAGGAAAAGATCAAAGGCTGATTTTAATATACTGCTATCTCCTTCTCCACCAGCCACCTTCAAACACTCTCAAAGAGAATTCTGACTCCAGGCAGTGGTCTCTTTTACTTCCCTTCTTATACCTAAGAGAAGAAATTGTACAATGGGAAGAACAGGCTTCTACAAAGCTTAGTACCAAAAGACAAGGCTAACACTTGACTCCTGCAATAGCTGGTGGCTTATGGAGAGGTACCATGGCCTCAAGTGCACTTTGAACCTGTATTCCATGGGGCTCATCTTTTGAGTCCCAAACTTGTTTTTATTTTCTCCATTCTTTTTAGAGGCTTTTTCCTAAACACCAGCCTCTTTCTATCTTGCCTCTGGCTTCCCTGTCTAAGGGCCTGATCAGGTCTGCTTTATTCTAAAACAATAACTTCTCTCTAAACCACTGTCTTTTCTCTGCTTCCTCTTGACATCAAAGTTCTCCTTAACAATGTATTTCCACTTCTTTAACTCTAGTTTATACATCCTTGAAATTTAAATCATAGCCATAAATGAAGATTTCTCTCTCAACCGATAAAGAACAGGCAGCTACTTTCAGCCAATTTCTTCCTGGTTACCCAACATGCATTGTGCCTCTACCCAGAATGCCCTATTCCCCACTGCTTTCTTTCTTCCACCTCTGCCATGGCCCAGCTCCTTTTTTTGCCCACCTTAGCTGAGAATAATTATTTCCTCCATGCTTCCTATGGCCCATGCATCCACACATCCCTCTTGCTGTGCTGTTGCACTATCTGCTCAGGATCTCAGGAGAGATCCTTTCCCATGTTAACCCCCAAGATCCCTGACAGAGGGCCTTTTTCAAAAACCACACTCAATGACCTTTTTTCCCAACACTAGCTACACTCAGTGTCAGCGCAAAGCAAATGCTAAGCCATAGTGAACATCAGAGTACCCTGGATGACGCACTCAAAAGTGTGCCAACCTGCACACCCTGGCATGGGGCTGATGCAGCAGAAAAACGGGGAGAGTGTCCAGCCCCCCTCTTGCATCACAGTCCATTGCATTCTTCAGGTTGGGAGAAACAGAAGTGGGAAATGAGGACCAGTGGAAAGTCAGGGCCGGACCAGTTTTCTGGAACAAGGGGCAGGTGTCCAGACCAGGCCACGAGGATGCAAGAAAAGAGAATGTGCCAGAGAAAGGAGAAATTAAGGCTCAGTTTTAGGTCTCAATATCACCAGTGAGCAAGTCTGTTAACTTCCCAGATTCTGTTTCCTCTCTAATGAAATGTGAATGATACAGTGCCACTTCCCAGAATGGAGAAGGTGACAGGAGATTAGTTGGTAGGACATTTACTATAGAGCAGTCACAGTAGTTAGTATGCAGCAATTATGCTTTATGGTCAGCAGGATGAATGCTACCAGCACACTCTCAGAAAGAAGCAAATAAATAAACTGCCCTCTATTGTAACACTTGCTAAGAGCTATGGTATAAATACTCCCAGAGAAACCAACTTTAAGTTAACATCATGATGCCATTGAACTGCTATCAGCAGCCTCAGCTGCCAAGTATCACAAAAACATTTTAGCTCCATTTACAGTCTTTGTCTGTCTGTCTGTCTGTCTCTCTCTCTCTCTCTCTCTCTCTCTTCATGTGTGTGTGTGTGTGTGTGTGTTTCAGTGTGTATATATGTGTATCTCCCTATAAACTAGAACAAATTTATTTGCTAGATATAAAAAAGAAACCAATTGGGACTTTCACTTGGGGTGTGGAGAGGTTCCTGGGCCCTCAGGCTCCTTCCCCTACACAGTGGAAGCCTCCAGCTTGCACTCTTGGACTCAACAACTAAACCTCAAAGGGACTGATTTTTTGTCTGGGCTATAACCCAGTTAATAACATGTAGGTTTTGAGAAGAACCGCAGGCCTGCTTATTTTGAGGTTTCTCTTCACATGCACAAGGAAACTTAGCTTCTGGAGTCTCCTCCTGGGAAGATGGCTCCAGGCTAGACAGCCTTTATCTGTGGTCATTCTCACTTTCCAAGGATGTGAAAAACAACATATATTTCCCCCTCATGACTCATTTATACCTTGTTTCTCAGTCTATTTCAGCAAATCTAGTAAAGCAAGCTCTCTTTTCAACTATACTCAGATGATAATCAATTCCATGAAAACAAGCTGGGCCAAAGGCCTTTGAATTTAGTTCAACCCACCCCAGAAGCACAGCAAGTCCAACAGTTCTTTCTTTTCTCTCAGCGAGAAACCTATTCACCACCAGAGACTTCATTTTCTAGAAGGTTCTAGGAGTTTCTTACAGACATGCAAAGAAAAAATTGGCAAACAAAAATTCACTGGATGAAAGTGAAGATGATTTGTCCATGTATAGAGACAGCTGGGGTTTATATGTCTACATAGTGAGGTAAGCTCAGTGTCTCTCAATGAGCATACATCCAGACAAGCGGAAGCAAATCTCTAGAGACCTATACATAGGTTTTAAGAGAGTACGTTTTGAATTGTTGGTCTGGTGCAGAAAATGTGAATGGATCTTCTCAATATTCTTTCAGTGCTCTTATACTGGGTATGAAACACGGTGAGCAGAGAAGTAGTCTTGTGGACTATACAAAGGTTATCAAATCAAATTAGAGAGCAAGTATGTTTTCTCCTTTTCTCATTAGATAAGGAGGAAAACTGCCATCCAGTCCTTGGCCCTGTTCTCTAGCCATGAATAAATGCCTGACATTTCACTAAAGTTCTCTGATAAAATCTAACATAAGAAAAAGGAGACTTGAATATTTTCACAAGTATTACAAAAATTCAATCATGTTTTGAGACTTATCCACGTTGAAAACTCTTGGCTCAGGTAGCTTCACTGCGGTATTCCACCAAATGTTTAAGAACTAAATAGGAACAATCTTTAAAAGACATCTATAGATAACAGACAATGCAGGCTTACTGAATCTGGCATCCTTCCTTGACATTACTTGAGTCATATGACTAAATTAATGAAAGGTGAGAAGAAATTATACACAAAAAATGCAAGACATACCATAAAACCTGAGCCCACACACTCGTCTCCTTTAGTAACACACATTAAATACGGCACCCTTACAATATGCCATATTTGGCATTTTGAGATCTCTCAGTCATCCCATGTCAAGGGGAGCAATAATAACTTTACTGAACTGGATTCAAGTCAGATGAATTGTTACAATATTCCGGAATGACCGTTACCACAAGACAATCTGCCCTAAGCTAACAAGCACACATGCTTCCATCATAATGTATGAAGCCACAATAATTTTGATAAGAAAATCTAACCACAACAGCAGAGCCACAGAAAACAATAGGCCCAACTGACTCAAAACTAAAATGTAGAAGTCCTAAAAACTATTAGAAAAATGCATGCATCAATTTAAATGAAACATATAAATATTATAACCAAACTGAGTTCCTTCAAGAAATGTAAAGTTAGATCAGCATTAGAAGTATCAATATATTTTGCATATTAGTATACTAAAGCAGAGAAAAAAAAACTATCATCATCTTCATAGTTTGTAGAAAAAGTATTTAGTAAAATGTAACAACTCTTATGGAAAAATAAGTATTTTAGCTTGATGGAAATTTCTTGGTTTTTTTGGGGGGAGACGTGCTGGCTCAACCTGCCCTGAGGGCAGGACTGGCATGACATGTGGTGCCCAGGATTGAACTGTGGTCCCCTGTGCCTGCCTAAGCACTTTACACTGCTGAGCTATCCATCTGGCCCCAGAAATTACTTTTAAAGAATCAGTAGAACACAAGCATCATCCTCAATGGCAAAATTCTTTTTGGGACAAGAAACATGAAGAACACATCAACTCTACAGGTCACTTCAGGCAACCTACCTTAACAGAATACCACAGACTTGATAAATATGAGTTTAATTTTCACAGTTCTGGAGGCCAGAAGGGCAAGATCAAAGTTCCAGCACCCCTAGGTTCTGGTGAGGGCCTTTCCAACTTGTAGACCCCTTCTTTATCCTTCATTCTCACATGAGGGAGAGAAAAAGACTCTCCCTTTCCCTTGTTCAATCCCAATCGCTTCTTACAGAGCCCATCACTGAATACCCACTACACTAGGAATGAGAACTTGAGCATACAGACTCTTTGAAAACACAACTTAGGCCATGAAGCCATTAACCTTGTTTTCATTCAACATTACACTGAAAATACTATTTAAGGATTAGGAGGGAGATCATTTTGTAAAACTTGGAACTAATAGAAAATTTTGATTTTTTCATAAGTTCCATAATTGTGTACATAGAAATTCTGAGAAGCTGAGTTAAATTTTTAGAATAAGACTGCTTATAAATGTAATCCAACATAAAGTCATGTTCAAAATGAATTTTTTCTATAAACCAGCAACATAAAGATCTAAAATAAATAATTACATGTCATCTTTAAAAAATACCCAGTCAAGTATGTAAGAATTAATCTTAGAAAATTTATAAATATCTTTATGGTAATAACACTATTATGCTCAGTACTAGAAATAATATATTTGGGGCATACTAGTATATTAAAGTATGGTACTAGCATATTTTCATGTTAGTATATTAAAGTAGAAAAATGTCTATGATCATCTTGAGAGAAAGAATACTTTAATGAATGCAGAGACTATCATTTACATATTGAAATTCTCAATGTTATAAAGATGTAAATTCTTCCAAACCATTTCATAAATTCAACACAATCAAATCAGCCACCGTAATGTCTTGTGAAACTTAAATTTACATGGAAATGAAAACAGACAAGAGTAACAAAAATACTTAAAAGCAGACTATACATGGATATAATAGGCTTCCAGATCTATTACAGAGTTCTAATGATTAAAACAGTGTGATCTTTTACAAAAAGACAAATTGACAGAAAGAAGGAGTAAGTCTGGAGACAGGTCCACACATATTGACACAATAATTTTGCCACAGATACCACTGTAATAAAGGACAGCAATTTTGTAGTAGATAGCAGTAGCATACATTAAAAATACAGCTGAATTAAATGTAACATCCACAATGACAACAGATGCCATGGTATGTTTAGGATATATCAAACATACCTTATGTATGAACTGACAAAATGATGTAAAAAAAAAAAAAAGAAAAAATGGAAAGATAGATATATTACATACATGAGTTGGAAGACTCATGTCATAAATATGCTGTAAGTTCTTTTTAATCTAAGAAGTTAATTTTAAATATATACATATATGTAAATAGTTGAAAGAATAATGCTTCAGTGCAGTTCTGAAAAAAGAAAAATGAAAATGAATATGATAGGCACAAAAGTCTGACAGTGCACAGGGGAGACAAGTGGAGCAAGTGGAGAGGAAAGTAAGTCCTGGAATCTCTGGGAAGTACAGAGCTTAATTATGTGTCTGAGCAGACATGAGAAATTGTGGAGATTGCCAAAACTACTAAACCCAAGACATAGAGAGTGAGCTTGAGTGTGATATAATTTTATTTTTTATCAACTGGCCAATTCAGCAGAATGCAGATTGTCAGAGGAATCTAGCTGCATATAGTAGAGAAGTGACAAAGCCACTGGAGGCCACCAGGAATATAAATTAATCTAAGTAACTCTGGAAAACAATTTTTTGACTATAAATTATAAGACTAAAGGCAAAAAGAATTGCCCAAAATACTCTTGTTAAATTTGGTAATCAGGAAAAGCCTTCTTTCTCAAGAAAGTGTGGGATATTCATTCTGAAATACACATATATACCAAGGCTGAACAAAATAAGAAGTGCAAGAAATCCAGGATAGGCCAAGGCCCTAGGCATCTGAGTGCACACATGCTTTGTTAGGCAGATGGACTGGAAACCATGAAACCCAGGACAGCCAGACCCTGGAATGATGAGTAATCAGGGAGCTGAGCAATGTGGAAATATCTGAAGCAGCAGTGAGGAACCAGCAGTTGGGCTTTGAAGAACTACACCAATACACCATTCCCAGGCCCCATACCCAAAGAGCAAGATCAGCTCCACACCCAGGACAATTCCCATAGCAAACCTGGCTGGAGGTCACAGCACATTTCTGGGCGTGACCTGCACATTACCACAGAACAGTATGCACCAGAGGCATTTTACTACTTTTATTCTCCCATATTTGATTGGCTAGTCCTGTCCTCTCTGGTTGGAAGTTGTCTTGTTTAATCCTGTATTTTGTTGTTATTTTTTTTCCTTTATTTCCTTTTTATTGTTTTACCTTTTTTCTTTCTTTTCTTCTTTTTTTCTTTTCTTTTCCATTGTCCTCTTTATTCATTTTCCCTCTACTATTCAGGTTTCTTACCTATCTTCTTAGTTTTCTTCTATTGAGCCTCTTCAATTTCTTTTGAGAATGTGAGTAAACTTTCTCTCTTCCCTTTCTGATTATTCCTCCACTTTCTGTTTCTTTCTCCCTTGCCCTCCCATCTGCTGTGTCCTCCAGTTTCCCAATTTTTTGGTGATGGCTCTTTCACCTCCATTCTTGATTCTATTCTATTTGAAATCATTCATCACTTTATCCTGTACCCATCCCCTCTTAACCCCTCACACACAAAAGTAAATATTACTCCACTAAAAGGAAAATCACAGCATACAAGTATAAGGCATAGGTTTGATTTTGTTATATAACTTCATAGTTTGCTCCTGTGGTGGGAGGCAGCAAGTTAATGGTTACCATAGTTTGTCAGTAGTTAAGCTATACTTGAAACTATTGTTATTACTGACTATACTACTTCAGGCAGGATGTCAGACATGTTATAATCAACTTTTCTCCCTTTATGAAAAAGGTGTACTTGCATGGGAGTTATAATCACCATGACAACCCAGCACCAAAGGATTGGGTGCTGAGCCAAATAGTAAATCTGCATCCTTTACTTTGGGAAGGTAGGTTCTTGGAATAGCTTTAGGAAAAACCTAAGTCTAGAGGGCATCCCCTAGTGAAACCTCAATAGCTATCATAAGAAATTAGCAAGCATCAACATAGAAAAAAAAAAAAAAGAAAAGAAAGAAACTGACAAGATGCAGAAGCAAAAGGCAATCCCAGATGCCAGCCCACCAGAACTAGCCTGGAATACAATAAAGTCAATGAAATTGGAAGACAAACACTGGGACTTTCTGAAGTGACAGCAACAGAAGAGAACAACAAATGGAAACAATAGAGCAAACAATCTCTCATGTACCAAATAAATGATGCTCAAAATCAAGGATATTAGAGAAGGCCCAGATAAAAGAATAGGTAAGCTTAGAAAAATGATGAAAACAAAAATGCCTCACATAGAATATAAATGAAACCATGAAACAGATTCTGAGAGAAATTCAAGAAAGAAAGCGTCCATTGGGAGTATATGCAACAGATTTAATAAAAGAGGGGATAGGATATCAGATCTTGCAAACAGAATTGAACCTAGCAATCATAAAAAGAAAAAAAAATCTTAAAAATAGCAAGAGATTATGAAAAATCAATTAAACATCTACAAGATGACAAAAAGAATAACATAAGATTGATTTGTATCAATGAGAAAACTAGAGGCAGCACAAATGCCATAAAAATACTCTTCATCAAAATAATGGCAGAAAACTTCTCGAGTGTAGAGAATTTGACATACAAATACATGAAGTATACAGAACTCCAAACAGTCACGACCAAAATGAAACTACACCAAGATATATAACAATCATCCAAAAATTCAACATAAATACATAGTAGTAAAAGCTGTTAGAGGAAAAAAAAAAAAAAAAAACAGATAATCTATAAAGGAAAGCCCTAAAGAATCACAGCAGACTTCTCAATGGAAACTATCAAGTTAAGAAGACTTTGGAGTGAATTATTCCAAGTCCTAAAAGTAAAAGAAAACAACTTTGAACCGAGTTTTACATGCCCTGAAAATTATCTTTCAACATTATTAGAGAAATAAGGTACTTCCATGATAAAGAACAACTGAATAAATTCATGACCACCAAGCCAATTCTACAGAGTTCCAAAAGACTAAACAACCAACAACAAAACGAAACTACAGGAGGGAAAAGCAATTTAAAAGATAGATAGAAGGATGCAACTTCAGGAAAATGATATGACAAAGACAAGACAGCACAGGCCAGTTACAATCATCAATGTAAGTAGCCTCAGTTGAGACTGGAAGAATGGATCAAGAAACAAGATCCAACAATATGCTATATAGAAGAAACGCATCTAACTCTTAAAATTCATAGACAAAAAGTCAAAGGATGGAAAACAATCTTCCATGCAACAGGAACATAAAAGAAGCAAGGGTAGCTATTCTGTTTACAGACAATGTCATCTTCAAAACAAGAATGATCAAGAGAGATAAAGAAAGTCAATAAAATATTTGCTTGGGGAAAACTTCAAGAGGAAGAGATAACAATCACAAGTATGTATGCAACCAACTATTTAAGATAACTATTAATAGACATGAGACATCACATAAGCAATAACACAATGGTAGCAAGAAAACTGAGAACCCAACTGTCACAAAGTGATAAATAATCTAGACAAAATATCAGCAAAGAAATATCAAACCTATGAACAAACAGACTTAGTAGATGTTTTCTGTGTGATCCACCCAACATTATCAGAATACATATTCTTCTCAGTGGTGCATGGGATGTTCTCTAAAATAGACCATATACTAGCTGAAAGAATATGCCTAAGTAAATGAAAAATAAGTGAAATTATCCCATGCATATTCTCTCACCATAGTGCAATGAACTTGGAAATTAATGGCAAAAAACACAAAAACGCCATAAATGCATGAAAATTATTTAATACCTTCATAAGAAACCAATGAATCACAGATGAAAATAAACAATATCTACAACTAAACAAGAAAGCAAATAAAATATATCAGAACATATGGGTTGCAAAGAAAGCATTCATAAGAGGAAAATTTATAGTGGTGAATTCTCACATTTGGAAAAGTAAATGAGAACAAATAGATGATCTAATGCTTCACCTCAAGCTTCTAGAAGAAAAAGAGCAAGACAAACTGAAAGCCCATACACAGGAGAAAATTATGAAGATCAGAGAAGAAATTAATGCAAGTAAAACTAAGAAAATAATACAAAGAATTAACTGAGTAAAGAGTTGGTTCTTTAAAAGAATCAATAAAATTGATAAACCTGTAGCCAACCATTTCAAAAAAAGAAATAAAAGACTCAAATCATGCACTGAGGAATGAAAAGGGTGAATCACTACAAATCCTTTGCAAATTCAGAATGTCATCAATACCTATTTGAAAAAATCTTTACTCTCATAGGATGAAAAAATGCAGAAGAAATGGACAGATTCCTAGATGTATGAATTATCAAAGCTGAATCAAGAAGATATAAAATTCTTCATAACCCAATATCAGTTAATGAGATTGAAAATGTAATTAAAAACTTACCAACAAAGAAAAGTCCAGGTCCTCTTTGATTCACTCCTGAATTCTACAAGAAATTTAGAGAAGATTTAATGCCAATACACCTCAAATTCTTTAATGAAATTGAAAAGGAAGCAATACTCTCTATCTTACTCCTGGAGGCAAGCATTACACTGATACCAAAACCAGAGAAAGACCCAACCAAAAAAGAGAAATGCAAGCCAATCTCTCTAATCAATAACATTCAAGATTCTAAGAAAACACTAACAAATAGAATGTAGCAAATCATGAAGATTATGCACAATGCCTAAGTAGGATTTGGTCCAGGAATGCAGGAATGTTTCAACATACACAAATCAAAATACATAATAAAATATACCCACAGAGCCAAAGACAAAAATTGCACAATAATTGCAACAGATGCAGAAAAGCTTTTGACAAAATCTCACTCATTTATTATCAAAACCCTATAATAAATCAGAATAGGTGGTCTTTATCCCACACCAATTAAAGCCACCTATGACAAACAAACAGCCAACATTATACCAAAAGGACCACAACTGAATGTTTTCACCTTAAAATCAGGAAAAAGACAAGGATGTTTACTACCACCATTCCTATTTAATATAGTTTTAGAAGCATTAGCCAGAGAAATTAGATGAGAGAGAAAAAAAGTAACAAGGACATAAAAGGAAGAAGTTAAATTATCATCACTCATAGATGACATGGTACTCTACATGGATAACCACTAAAGCTCCATCAAAAGACTTCTAAATTTAATAATCAAATTCAGTAGCATAGCTGGACACACATTGAATACTCAAAAACTCATAACATTCTTATATACAAATAGCAAACTCACTAAGAGAGGAATTAGAGAAACCACACTCTTAACAATAGCATCCAAAACAGACTTTCATCCAGGCCAGAACCCAAGATGGCAGCGCTTTGGTTGAGACATGCTGACCAGCATCACTTCCATTCTCACCTGAGTCCTTGGCTGGCTCTATATCAGAAATACTGTTCCTTTGGGAACCACAGCCAAAGAAGAGATGGCGCAGTTCTGGAATAAGAACACAGATTCAAACCACCCTGTATCTCCCCCACATCACTATCTACAGTTGGTCTCTTTCCATGGTGCTCTCCATTTGCCATCGTGGCACTGGTATGGCCTTGAGTGGAGGGATCTCTCTGTTTTGTGTGTCAACCCTATTGCTCCCTGGGAACTTTGAGTCTTACTTGTAATTTATGAAGTCTTTGTGTCTGGGGCCTGCACTGATCTACAGCGCTAAGTTTGCACTCATCTTCCCATTCATGTATCACAACTGGAATGGGGTCTGTCACTTTATGTGGGACCTGGGAAGAGGCTTAAAGACTGCCCAGCTCTCTACAAGTCTGGGGTGGCTATCTTGGTTCTGACTGTGTTGTCCTCTGCAGGACTGGCAGCCATGTAAAGAGCTGACATTCCCAGCGTCATCTTCCTGCAAATTGGTTCTCACAAACCGCTTTACCTTCCTGTCCCTCATTCTTACCTCAGCCAACAAAGCTGCCGGATCTCTTTGGATCCTTCTGTGTTTGCAGATGCTCCCCCTTAGCTCAGCAGACTGGCTTGTAAAACCACAAAAACAGAAAGGGTCCAGTTTTTCCCTTGTTTCTCATGATGAAAAGGCTGTAAAAGTGCCCTTCTCCTACCCACAGTTCGCTGCATACTCTGGGCCTAAAGCCTATTCTCTGTGCACATTGGGCTTTCATTTGTGCTGAGGGTCAGCTTTTGGGTCCTTCTTCCTGAGACAGTGGAAACAATGCCAGCTCTGTGGATTCTCCATGGAGCTAGAGGTGAGGCTTTGGG
This sequence comes from Ctenomys sociabilis, assembly GCA_004027165.1. Lineage (NCBI taxonomy): Eukaryota > Metazoa > Chordata > Mammalia > Rodentia > Ctenomyidae > Ctenomys > Ctenomys sociabilis. The sequence goes on along the minus strand of PVKA01006060.1, from coordinate 64,509 downwards.
TGCCACTGTCTGTGGGTTGCGGGCTTAGAGGACAGTTCTGTTTATTGGTCAGAGTCAAGGGTCTTTAGCACCCACACAGTGTGACTGAAAGAAGGGAGATGAGGATGTAGAGAAATTGGCCCAGGTAGAGGGAGACAAAAGGGGTGACTGGCTCTCAAAGCAGGTGCCCTAGGAAGAAGAGACATGGCTTTTGATGGAAGAAAGTCCAGAAAACATTTCATTAACTATTTTAAGGTATTTTTGTCTCTGGTTGTTTTTCTGTTTTGTTTTGTTTTGTTTTGTTCTGTTTTGTTTTGTTTTTGCATTCATGGGGTGGGAAATCCTTCTAATATGTTTTCTAGTCCAAGTTCATGTACATCTTTTCTGAAACAAGTAAAATATTCATTTTAAAAAAGCATCCAAAATAAAAAGAAAGAGAAATACTTAGGACTCAATGTAACAAAGGATATAATTGCAAATTATAGTACTCTTGAAAAGGTGACTCAAGAAGATATCAGAAAACGGAAAGATATCCCTTGTTTATGGATATGAAGAACCAACATAGCAAAAATGGACATACTCACAAAATTATCGTACAGATTTAATGCAGTCTCAATCAAAATACCATTAGAATACCTCACAGATCTACAGAAAAATATTCTTAAAATTCATGTGGAACCACATCTAGAATAACAAAAGCAGTACTGGGAAACACTGGCAAATCAAACAGCATCACAATCTCTGACTTGAAATTATATTACAAAGCTACTGTGATAAAATCAGCATAATACTGGCAAAAAACCAAAACAAACAAAAACCCACAAAGAGGGAAAAAAAATAGCCAACTGTCCTTGAAACAAAGAACTTATACTTGGGACACTTAAGGAATGGAAAAAAATCAGACACCTCTCAATTTAAAGACCTTTTCAAAAATGGGCATCTGAGATTAATACCCACATCTCAGATAAAGACATCCAGATAGAAATTAAACATATGAAAAAAGTTCAACATCATTAGTCATTCGGAATATGCTAATTCAAACACTGAAATTCCATCATCCCAGGAAAAATGACCGTCATCAAGAAATCAACCAATGATAAATGAATTCTGGTAGGGCTGTGGAGCGAAAGGAACCCTTCTCCACTGTGTGTGGGAGGTTAGACTGGTGCAACTACTATAGCAATCAGTGTGGGTATTCCTCAAAAAACTAGAACTGGAGGTCCTATTTGATCCAGCTATTCTCCTCCTGGATATTTTCCCAGAAGAATCAAAAACATCATACCACCATGACATATATGCAGCCATGTTAATAGCAGCAGAATCTGTAATAGTTAAAAATCTTGGAAACAACCCAAATGTCCATCAACCATGGAATGGATAAAAACGATGTGGTATTTTTCTACAGAGGAGTACTATTCAGCTATAAATAAAATTGAGACTTATATAGGTAAATGGATGTAACTGGAGACCACACTTATAGATGAAATAAATCAGTCTTGCATGTGTAAACATCATATTGTTTCCCTAATAAGAAGTGGAAAGGGTAAATAAGATTTAGAATGCGTAACAGATATTGGGAAGTAGAAGAAACTGTTAAAATGGAAAGATAAACTGGGATGGGAGAAAGGAGAACAGGAGGAAGGGAAAAGGATAAAGAAAAAATATAAATCTATATAGGTTAAGATAGCCATACTACTAATGTCTATTAGTTCATTGAAAAGAAAGTTTTGTGCTTATATCATTTGATCAATTTTTCATGCCTATTGGTAGACTACTTTGAAGACAACAATAATTAATGTACTAACCATAGTTACTCTTATACTATTTTGTTTTCAAATTCTATATCATTGCTTATATTCTTTTTCTCTTTAAAATTAAAAAAAAGTAAGATGTGGAAAGTGGATGGTAAAATACAGATTTCTGACTATTGAAGAAAAAAGTCAGAATGAGAAAATTGGAATGAACCACGTGGTACTTAATTGGAGTTGGTATGAATTCATTTGCATCTTAGTAAGGATGCAGAGGAATAAACAAACAGTTACAGCTATGTATGTATGAATGGTTTAGTGTACCTACACATATTCCATAGCTCTAATCTCTGAGAAAGCAGAGGTACTATGGTAAAGAGCATGTCTAGTGTTCATGTCTTGCAATCTAGTACCATTTTTGGGGGGCGCTGGCTCAGCCTGCCCTGAGGACAGGGCTGGCAGGGCATGTGATGCCAGGGATTGAACTGCAGTCTCCTGAAGCTGCCTAACTTGCCTAAGCAGGCACTTTAGACCACTGAGTTATCTTGTGAGTCCCTCTAGTACCATTCTTAAGAGCAAGCAATTCTTGAAAGAAACAGCTGACACAAGGACTGAGGAAAGGGATAAACAAGATGAGGAAGGAGCATTGCATAGTTCTAGAAAACAATGAAGTGCTTTTTAAAAATAAAGGTGTGTTATTTTCACTGTTGGGAGAAAATACCAGGCACCTAAAGCTAAAGGAGTAAAGAATTATGTAAGCTCACGGTGCTTAGAAGTTTCAATTCATAGCTGGCTGGCTATGAATAGGATGGCATGGCAGAGGGGCATCAAAGAAGAGTGACTGTTCACAGTAGGCAGAATGCAGGAAGACAGCAAAGCAGTGAAGTATTAAGCAGCAAGCGACAAACAGTGACCCTCTTTCTTTCGCTTGTATGTTATCCAGTTTACCCATCCGTAGGGCAGGAAGCACTCACACTCAGGACGAGACTGCCTTAATCCTAGCATTGCACTATGAATTAATCCCAGCATCACATCCTTGATCCCAGCAGTATTCAGCTCGGATCCAGCCACCTCCCAAAAGCCCCATCTATGACTACATGAAGTTTTGGGGGACATCTACATAGAAGCCACAACAGGACATCTGATATGGGTCAGGGAGCCAAGCCAAAGATCTCCAGAGACCAACACTAAACCAATATGAGCCACAAAATCAATATGGTAAGATTATAACCTTAAAACTAAAATACACTTGAGTCTTCACTAATATAAATTACTGACTGAATTGATAAATGGGGTCAGGATGGCTAAGACCTATTTAAAGGAAAATTCCAAACAGCTTATGTAAATACTCCCTTCTTTAAGAAGTGGACCGACCACAATACAGTATCTGTACAATCTTAAATGCTTGTTGTGTCTAATAATTTATTTCTAAAAATAAGAATATGGCAAGTAAGAAAGTCACTTCACATGGGAAAAATCTGGCAAACATCTGCTGGCTAGGAGAACCGGATCGATATCAACACAATAAGCATGCAAACTGGGCCTGATGCATTCAGGATTGCAATTGTTCCACTATGCTTCTTCCCAAAAATCTTAAAACTTCAGTCTAATCCTTCAAAACTCAAGTAAACTCCAAGTGAGGGACATTATCTTCCAAAACACCTGACCAGTACTTTGTAAAACTCTCGAGGTCATGTGGAACAAGCAAAGTCAGAGAAACTGACCATGCACAGAAGAGACTCCGGAGGAAGGATAACTAAACATAATGCGGGCAGCGGCATGGAACCTGGGACAGAGTCAGGACGTTGGGAGAAACTGGTGAAACTCAGTTATTGCGGAGGCCACTGCATGGTAACACACAGACGTTGGACTGAAATTGTGATAAATGCTCCTCGTAGCTCAAGACACTACCACTGGGGAACCGAGGAGAACTTCATCACACCCACACCGCACCTACACAACTTTTATGAAAATATGAGCTGCTTCAAACTATTTACTTTTTAAAATCAGAAGGGGGAAAGCAAGAGCTTTTCAGTAAGTGGTGCTGTCTAGGTTGTTTGTCCATACAGGTTAAGTGTTATTTTCCAAAATAAATTCAAGATGGATTAAAGATCAATATGTGAAAATCAATACTGCATAATTTTTTTTTAACAAATGATAAGACCTGGGGTTAGGGATGATATTTTCAAAGAACACACAAACAGGACAAACCCTAAAGGGAATAATTTATAAACTTGACTGTATTAATATTAAAATCTTTTCACAACAAAGATACTATAAAGAAAATAAAATATGAGGCATGGAGTAGAAGAAAATGTATTCATGTAAGATATGCATAACAGGAGTGAACAAAAGCAAAAATTGTAAAGAGGCAATGTGCAGAAGAAACCCTAGTAGAAATAAACTTAGGACAAGCTGCTTAGTCTCACTTATAACCAGGAAGTGGTAAATTAACATAGTCAAGAGACAGCATGTGATACTGATCTGATTCTCAAAAATTGCAAAGTTGGAAATCATCAAATATTCACAAGGGTGATAGACAATGTGTATTCGCATACACAGCTACTGTCAATGTAAACTTGCAAAACCGCATTAGAGAGTAATTTTGCAGTAACTAATAAAATTAAACTGGCCCAGACTCATGAGCCAGCAATTCTATTGCAGAGTACATATTCCAAGGAGCAACATCTAGAATTCCCACAGCAGCCTTGCCAATGCTGTTGTGCTGGCAGAATATTGATACATTCAAATGTGAGCAGGGGTGCAGATGAATGTAAGGTAGCTTATCATTAAACTGTTCATCACCATATGGCATCTAAATAGAGATTAGACCTAGGCGTCTGAGGTATTGATTGTAAAACTCAATATATATTTTATACTACATGTAGATTAGAATACCATTTCAATATCATTCATATACATTTTGAAGAATTAAATACAAGATAGGAAATCTATTACCCATAAAAATGCATGAGACCCAAGATATTAGAATATTTAAAATATATTAACATAGCAAAATAAGTCTATACTTTATTTAGAGATGCATTCATGTCATATGAACTCAGCACATTCTGAATTCAGGTCAATAAACTGTGGCTATAGTTGGAGTCAAAAACACCACATTTGGGTGTAAGTTTAAATGTACATTCAACTATATCTAAAAGATTCTGTTTCAAAAAATATATTGAAGCAATTGATTCACTAATATTTGATACAAACCAATCTTGTGGCACGTCATATTATTTTTAATATTCTTCACATGTTTAAGTGTTTTCTATAAAGACCAAGAGAATTAATGATACGCCAACTATAATACCAATATAAGTTTTGAGCAGGCTTGAATTCATTTATGTATAGGACAAATATTTAACAACTCTGGACAATTATGGTTACAGAAAAGAAATACCTATTCACAATTTTTGCAGTGTAAATGTAATAACTAAAAGTGGAAAGAAGCTTAGAGAAACGGTAAGATCTGTATATACAATAATTCCCTTATTTTTTATCATAGAGGTTCACATAATGAAAGCAAAAAAATTCAGCAGTACACCAACTTGTTCAGTTTCTTCGATTTGACTTTGTAACTACACTTTAATTTTGTATTATATTCATTTTTCCTCAGTTAGATAAAAATAAATCTAATGATGTTTACTAAGAATAGCTTTAAGCTATGATCATATTGTTTTTTAGACTGCCTTTCTCTTTCCCTTCCATAATTATTCTCTTGAAACAAACATATTGATTATTTAGGGAGGAGGGAAGAAGTGTTGATGATTTTTTTTCTAATTTTTTTTTTAATGAGAGGCTTTGGGTAAGAGTAAGAAATACTAACAAAGAGCAATACAATCATGATTAGCTTCAAACACACACAGCAAAGAGAATAAAGTACAGTGTGGTGGAAACAGAGCATGTTCAAAGAGTCTGAAGAAATAGAGCACCAAGAAAACTGGAAAAATTCAAGAATGATTCAAGGATAGCAGGATCTGAGCAGACTGGGGGATCCTGGGAGAGACTTCAAAGAGAACTGCAATTTCAAAGGATCTGAAGGACAACGGCACACATTCTGGGGAAGAGGGGGTGGCAGGGAGCTAACCCGAAAATAACTGGTTTACTGACAGTGAAGTGACTATATTTAAAAGTGTAGGGAATACAGTACCTTAATGACACAATTTCAATAGAGGGAGGTGGCACGGGGACTGGCAAGTGAAAAGTGCTGCCAGATTTGGGAGAAAAGGGATTGTACAGAGACTGGTGGGGCACCAAGAATGTGCAGAGGATGGAATTCTTGAGAAGATGATGGAATGGGAAATTAGGAGTGTCCCAGGAAGATGAGGAGAGCAAAGGGTTCGAGAACAAAGAAAGGAAGGCAGTGAGTGGAAAGCACGGAGCAAGCCACCTTATGACTCAGCTATCAGGTACATGAGGCAGCTTGCAGAAGCTGAGTGGATAGACGAGGGCTAGGATCCTCTCTCCTATCTCTGTGCCTGCTGGAGGAGATGGACCACTAACAGGGAACCCTTAACAGATTGTTCCATGGGGAAACCTGGCAGATACATATGAAGACACTGGGAAACACTGTGACCCAGTGTGAGGAGTCTACGAAAGGGAATCTCAGAAGACACTGGATTAAAAACACAGAAAATGATGGATTTAAACACAGGTAGAGGCAGAAAGAAAGCCATCTAGGTGTGTGAATGTTTGCTTCAGAAATACAACAATTGAGAAATGTGTGTGAGCAAAACAAAAGCTCTGTTGGAGGATTCTTTCGCAAGGGAAATGCGGATGGTCTCAGGGAGGGGTGACCAAGTGACCAGGTGGACAGTGACACTTTAGCACTAGCAAATACTGGAGGAGTGGTGTGGAGTCAAACTAATGAGCTCAGTGCTAAACAAACTGTGTTCAGGTGCCTGGCCTGGGCCAGAGCCTAAGGTGTCACACCTCTATCACCTGATGGCAACTGAAGCCTTCAGAGTGGTGTCATTGGCCATTGCAAGCTCCATGTGGAGACCTGGAAAGGAACAGACTCAGGCATCCCCTATCCTGAAAGTAAGTGACATATTTTTAGGCAGCTTGTCAGATCCCATTTATCCGTCTAGTTGGCTTCAGCACTTGGCCCCATCCTGTTGATATCATTTATAATCTTGAGTCCATCAGTCAACATCTGAGCCATTTCAGGCTTTCCAGCTGAAGTTGGTTTCCGATTAGCACCCACTACTGTCACAGTTTTCTAGTCAAATTAACATAAAAGGGATAAAATGCCACATTATCACTCAAACATTACAACTTTATAAAATGGCAAACTTGCCATTTCTTTACAAGTACTTTTGTGACTGAAAGCAAAAGCCTAGAAGAAAACAGCTAGAAGTGACAAGTCAACAGGATGAGATATAAAGAGAAATGTTAATAAAATGAAAAATTACAGGGCAAGGAGTAGAACTGTTCAAATGTATTCCATGTGGACAATAGAGAAAAAAAGCAGAATAAATTGTACAAAGGACCCTCTTTTACCCTGAACTCACAGTAAATGAATAAAAAAATGAAAAGAAAATAAAAAGAAAAGAGATAACAGTTACAGGGAGTAGAGACCAGAACACCATATAAAGAAGCTGTTAAAATATGTGCAAACAACTTGAACAGAATAACCAACTTATAACTGAATAAATGCATCCTCAAAAACAGCAAAGCAATAAAAGAACTGAGTATAACAATTGAAAGAGCTCACCATGTTCCAAAGAAATCCACTGCAAACAAATCCTACTTGTACACATGCTGCTGTGGCTTGTGTCTACTGCCCCACCGAAGCCTCAGGTACTCCTAAGTGAGACTCTTCGGAGGTGTGTGGATCTAGGGTGCATGATACTGGGGTTAAGGCTATTATGCTAGAACTAAAAGTGAACTGCTAGAACTAAGGGTGCCCTGCCCTCAGTGGTGAGGCTACTGGCAGTAGCCTGTATGGAATATAAGGAACCAAAAAAAAAAAAAAAAAAAAAAAAAAAAAAAAAAAAAAAAAAAAAAAAAAAAAAAAAAAAAAAAAAAAAAAAAAAAGGCTTGCTGCAGCTGCTGCTTCTGCTGCCACCTCCTGCCTGCTGTGATCACCCTCTGTCACGCTGCTCTGCCCTGGAGCCAGTCAATTACAGGCTGAAAGCGCTACACAATGGGAGCTACAGGGACCTCATCTCTGGGCCTCAAGCATTTTGTCTCTGCATCGAGAAAACTAGCATGTCAAAAATATCCTGTAGGAACATTTTTTTAAAGAAAAAAAAATTGATTCAAATAAATAAAATTAAGGATTCATTTCTTTCTTCTGGATTCCTACAACATAGAGGATATAAACTTGGATGTTTATATCCAAGTGAAGTTATCTTTTGCAGGTGTATAAAGAACCAGATATAAACCAAATCTGCACAAATGCAGGAATTTAGAAAATGCCTGCAGTCTTCTGTTGAAACACCTGTTCAAAACCAATTGAGGGTTAAATGTATAGTAAAAACAGTGAAAGTTACATTTAGAGTAAATACAGTGAAACTATATACAAAATGATTCTCAGATTTTCCAAAAATTTAATTCACGGGACAATAGCTAATTTATTAAAATCATCAGAAAGAATGGATTCTGCTATACCATACCTGTCTGAACTCAGTGTATTATAACTGCAATAAAATAACTACAAATTGAAATACAATATTGTATTTTCATACTTTGCACAATCCTTAATTGTACAGATTTAATAATGTAACTGTGACTATTGTTGCACACAACGGTTCTAAGCTCAGAACTTTATTCCATTCAACTGCAAAATCATTTTCCAATTCAGTCCAAATACTCATTTATTAATGCAGAGACAGTTTTTCATCAATAGCAAAACTATTTCATTATGTAACTGCATTTTCCTTCTTATCCACAAGATTACAATGTAAGATCATCAGATGCATTCCTGAAATCAAGACACAAGAGATTTGTAGAGTTTCCTGATTTGCCAGTCTAATAGGCCTATCAAAAACAAAAATACAAAGTGGAATATATTAGCCTAACTGAACATAGTTTGTTCTTGGGGAATTGGTGCCACATTCTAGGGAGCACTTTTTCCTTTCTAAGTGTTCACACTTTTCCTTTCATGTAAATAATTTATAAATATTTTCACAGTTGTACACCAAATTCACAGAGCACAGCTAAAAGTCAATACAAATTTAAAATTCAACTGTTTTCAAAGTTAGATATTTAACCATCTCCTGCATTCGTATCATAACAATTTTCAAATGTTATCAGCAGAATATGGTATATTTACCTCCCACATGCACACAAATTATTCCAGTGCCTTGGAATCATATTCTAGTTGAACCTGGAAACAGACTTCTGAAATACATCAAGGGAGAGCCAGAATTATTTATTGAGGACTAACTGAACACCAACATCAGGCTGGATCTTGGGATGTCTAATTTAATTAGCCAACACAATAAGCCACTAAACTGGTAGGGTTGTGTCTATTTTGGAGGAGGGAAATCTAAGGCTCAAACGTGTAAAATGTCTAAAATCAGACAGCAAGCCACTATGAGAACACAAAGCCTAAATCCACAGTAATATGGTATCTTGATACATACATACTCATGTTAATAACAGCAAAAATCATAAATCTTGGAAGTGGGCTACATGTCAATCAACAGGTGAATGGCTACAGAAATGTGGTACTTTTTTTAGAAAATGTGGTATTAAAGACAATGGCACACTAGTGTGCTTTATAGAACGACAAACTTGAGACATTTCTAGGGAAATGGATGTACACGAGACACCATAATAGTAAGTCAAACAAGTCAGATGCACCCACTTAAATATCACAGGGTTTCTCTTACATAAGAAAACCATAATATAAGTAAAGAACAAACTGAAGGAGAGATAGTAGAAAATAGAGAAATAAATCTTTTTCTAAAGGGAAGGAAAGGGACCAAGAGGTGGAGGGGAAATGAAAGGAAAAGAAGGGATGAAAAAAAAAAGAAGGTGTGTTGTGCACGTGGCTCAGTTGCCTAGGAGTGCAATCACTGTACTGCAAAGATGTACCATTAAAAAAAAAAAAACACACTGGAGGGCTGGGGAGACAGCTCAACAGCACAAGTGCCTGCCTGGCAAGTATAGGGTCCCGAGTTCAATCTCCAGTACCAAACAAACAAACAAACTGAATAACAAGACTGGATCCAGTGGTTTTCACACAGCAGCAGAGATTCTCTTTCACTTCTGTGTACATCGGCACCAACCAGGATTCTATAAGCCATGGCCACCTCTTCTTTTCTTGGGTGTTTTAGTCAAAACTAGACTTTAGAAATCAAATTTAAATTGTATCTTTTTCCCAGAAGCTTTCCCTGTGCTATAACTTGGCCTTTGTGCCTATTCCCAAGTGGAGACCTCTGCTTTCTTCTCTCTCCATGCCCTCCAGCCCTCTGACCTCAAGAGGAGCCCGGGATCGCTCCCTGGTCACCTACCTCATGAAGATCACTGTAATTAGATGACATCTCATCATTTACAGGTACTTCCCTCTTGAACTACACATTGCCTCGGACCTCCAAATGTCCCCTAATCTGAAATCTGCATTCCCAGAGACTGAGTTAACTGCAAAACTAAGTCTTTCTGCCCTTGCTTTCTTCTATCTATGACAATAAAGTTTGGTACGACCATTTCTATCTAAAACTTCCCATTTCTTGCAATACAAACAGATAATTTTCTTTCTCTCATTTTGAAAATGTGAACTCTACCACGTCGCTCCAAATCTTCTATAAATAGTCTGGCTGTTTTCCAAGTCACTTGGCCTGTGTTGGTAAGAATGGACGGTCACTGAATGTCTAAGAATATCTGGGCTGTTAAAAGAGGGAGGCACTTCTGCAGACCCTGACCACCAAAAGCCATGACCAGCTCACCTACTAGATCTGGGCTCCTATCACCTGCCAGGGGCCCCACGGAAGCCATCATGTAAACCTTTGTGCTTCCACATCAGGTAGCCCAAGCCCAAGGGGCAGCAGGAATTCCTCCCACTTCATTCACCCACAGGTCCATGCAGTTTCCTCTCCACATCTAATCTTGTCTCCTCCAAGACTATTTTCATTACCATTTAATTATCTGCTGACTGTATGTGACCCGAGTCTCCAGCCCCACATCTACTCACTCACGCATTTACCCAACTCCCACCAAGGGCTGAGTGTCAAGCCCTTTGCTTGGCAAGAACTCTCATCTAAATATACCATTTCTATCCTCCAAGAGGTCATGTCTAATGAAAGAGAGCACTTACAGATGAACAGTAATAACTCAATTTAATAAGTTCAGCAATAGAAATGCCAGGAGAATAAATAAGTAAATAGCTACAGTTCAATTTAAGCAGTTTCATAGAAGAGCAGCCATAGCAAACAGTAAGGAAGAAAATCCTACAAGATCAAAACAATTGCAGCCTAAAAATTTCAAACTCTTGAACTGGCTAAGAACAGGAAGTATATTGCAATGCTCACCAAAGCTTAAGAATCTGTGGCCAGAGGACACCTGCAGGTAACTACCGAGCTCAGGCTGGAAAGTGAGATCACAGAAGGCGCTGCCCCAAGGAAAAGCAACATTAACCTGAACATGATAGGGAACCACTTAGTGACTGGCTTAAAAGCATTTCTTTTATGAATGTTTATCTACTGACAGTATACAAAAAGGTTTGAAAGAAAAAAAAAAAGAGGAGGGCAAAAGGTAAATCAGAAGATTTTAGTAATGAGCAAAGTGTTCATCCTGACCTAGATATGGCAAAGGATATCACATGAGGCACCTTGGTGATTTGGGAATCCAAATGGGTAGAATCTAAGGACATCGATGTTTTGGAGAGTATGGTTTAGGAAGCTACATTAACTCACCCAACAGAGCCAGCCAGATAGGTCAGCAGACTAGAGTGCCTCTTTAATCAGAGCATAGGGGCCAGGGTTTGATCCCCAGCAAGCTGTGCTGACCCCACCCCTGGAACATGCTGAGAAGGCAATTGAGACTGGGTGTGGTGGCATGCACCTGTAATCCCAGTGCTTGGGGAGCTGAAAACAAGAGAAATACTATGAGTCCGATCTACGTAGTGAGACCCTGTAGACCCTGTACAAAATCCACTTGAAAAAAAAAGAGGATACCTGTCTCAAAAAAAAAAAAAACTGACCCAACATTCCACTTAGCTAAAAAATGAAAGAGAAAAAACCACCTCCACCACAGAAACAAAAATTAAGAGGAAGAATAAGATGAACAAATAAAGCACAGAGATTTTTTCATACAGTGACCCTGCTAGGTATGATACTATTATTGTGGATGAATGGTGTCAGTATAGATGCATCAAAACTTGTGAAATGTACAACAAGGAATAATGAGTCCTAGGTAAGCTGGCCTTCAGTTAATAATAGCCTATCAATTATCAGCTCAGCAATTCTGACAAAAACATCTCACTAAGATGTAAATAAGAGGGATATAAAGAAGGAAATATATAGAAACTGTACTTTCCAATCAACTTTCATGTTAACTGAAAACTGCTCCAGAAGTACCACTTTGGTGTATCCCAACACCCTGCCCACATCTACCTTAGGTTGCTACAGGAGGGTCATCTTTGCTGACCATATACACAAAGGAAGCGCACGGAGATGCTGTCTCTGTGCTTTCTTAAGAATTAAGCATCTGCTTCCGAAGACAGGACTCAGTGTTCTTGCTATTCCTTTGACAGCCAGGTGCTGTGGTTCTAGATCAGAGATGAGAGAAGCACCAAGCCCCCAGCCTGGGTACTCTGAACCATACTCTACCCTTGGGAACTTAGCTTTGCTGGAAACATATATGCTGTGCATTCATGAGTTTGAACAGAAATACGAATTCTACAGCCAGGGTATTCATATGCATGACATCTCAAGGCTATAAAGTCTGGATGTTTTCAATTCATGAATCTCACTATTAAAATGTGAAACCATATATAGGCTGCAGTCTGCATTTCTCATCATGTAAATGCATCTATAAATACAGAAGAAATAGAATAATGAGAAATATCAAACGATCAAAAGGAATAGACAATCTTCAACTTGACCTTACAAAAATGTGCCTTGCTGGTACTGATTAACAGAACATTGATGGGCATACGCAACAGAGCATTTGTTCTTAAGTTATAAACGAATGAATGAATGAATGAAATAAAACCCTCAAACACCCAAAATTCAAGCCAGCTTCTTGTGTGTTGAATTTTAAATGAATCAAAATCCAAGGAACAGAAAGCACAGGATCCATAACTTGAGGATATAAACATTCAAGATTTTCCAGCTACTGCAGTCAGGCCTCAAGGGTCTGCAACTCAGCATGTCCCAAGAGTGTTTATTCAACTTCACACAGGTCTGATGTCAAGAAAAGACTTTAAGTCCCTAGAATCAAACTCTATCAGTGATTATTCCACCAAAGTTCCTGATTTAAATATATATATACATATATATATATACATATATATATATGTATATATATATGTATATATATATATATGTATATATATATATAACCACACACACACACACACACACACACACACATCTGCCTTTGGTAATTAATTCAGTCAATCAGCATAGATATAAACATGTACACTGTGTCAGGCATTGTGTTAAACGTGATTGTACACAGAAGCAAAACAAACTCGTACATCAATGATGGAGTTCATAATCTAGAGTTACGGTACATATTAAACAAAAATGTAAGGGGCTGGCCAAATAGCTCAGCAGATTAAATTGCTGCAAGCAGGCACCGGGATCAGCAGTTCAAAGCAAACAGAATAATGTTCTAAAAATACAGAAGAACTGATATGAAGGCCACAGACAAGGAACAACCTGTGATATTCAGGGAGCAGGCAAAAACCAGTCACCAGTTTGCATGTGCACAACTGGTAATCTCAACAACTAATCTGAAGACAATATGCAATATAACGACCATTGTTGAAATCCTGTTATTTTATTTAGCAAAATTCTGAATCATTTCTTTTTTTTTTTTTTTTTTTTTTTTGCTATTTTTCATTCTCTTCAAAAAGGTAAAAACTGAATAAAACAAAACAAGAAAGAGCATTGGAAGATGAGATTTCACACAGCAGGACAGAGACAGATCACGCAGCATGCCCCTCCCCCATGCAACAGAAAGTTCTGAAGTCACTTGGGCTCATGTTTCTTTTCCCTATTCTAAATGATTTTCATTTATATACAGATTTTTTAAATCTTGTCATTACCATTCTTTTTTATGTCTACTAGGGGTTTTTATGGTTTTCACTCAGTCTATTGCTCAATCATAAGTATTTCCCATTACAAAATATTGAGTCTCTTAATCCAAGGATACTGGATACCTTTCCATTGATTTAGACCATCTTTAATTTTCTCAGCAATATTTTATAGTTTTCAGAGTATAACTTGCATACATTCTTAAACATATGTCCCTAACACTTATTTGCTTTGATCTCATTGAGTTACTTTTATTTCTGATTTTGTTTCTTGTAACACCTGAGAATTTATTTCTGATATTCCATTTTATTAGAAGGCCATTAGGATGTCCTACAAAGAGCATCACGCCATCATGAAAGCTGCATTTTCCCATTCAACTCCATATGCCCTATAGTTCTGTTATCACATCCTGCTCAGGTAAAAAACCTCCGCTGCAAAACTCACTGGTTTTCGAAGAGAAACAGTGAAGATTTCATCACCACATATTCAGTAGTAGTCAGGTCTCTGCTTAATCCCTTTATCATGTTGTCGAAGTTTCTTTTTATTTCTTTTCAATCATGAATAGGCATTGATTTTGCCAGAAACTCTTCTGCATCCATTGAGATGATCATATGACTCTTCTGTATTTTTCATGGTAAACTACATTGATTTGTTCTCAAATGTTAAAACAAGATTATATCTCAATGTAACATTTCACCTGCATATGAGGCATTTTCATTTTCATTTATTACTAGATTCAGACTGTTAATATTTTGTTGAGAACTTTTGAATCTAAGTTCATAGAAGACATTAACCTGTCATTTTCTTTTCTTGTACTATCTTTTTCTGCTCTTGACATCAGGATGATGACAGTTTCATTAAATTTTTTAAAAAGTATTATATTCTCTATTTTGTGAGAGAATTTATGATCAGTATGATTTCTCTGAATGCTGTACTAGTGATGCTATCTGGGCCTGAATTTCATAAATGGCAAGGTGTTTGCTTATAAACCCAACATTTTTTTTTGAAAGAAATGTATCCATTCTATCCAGAATTTATTGGCACAAAGTTGTTTATAATATTGCCTTGGTATTATCTTGATGTCTAAGGACTCTATGAGGAAATCTCAAATTTCATTCCAGATACTGGTAATTTTCATTTTTTCTCATTTATTTTTCTTCACTAATCTTTTTTTTAATTTATTTTTCATTTTATTGAAGTACAAATATCAATCAGACAGTTTCAAGACACCTTAACAAGACAGATTCATTAAATTAATACATTGCAAACTGTTTTCATAATGTTTTGGTATCGTACAAGGTGCATACATGATATTACATTTACAGATATTATTTTAGCAGATGTCTCTTATCAGTAAATTAAGAGTGTAGCTGCTTACTTATCTTATTTTTTATACCTGAACTATATCAAAAATTCAATAATTATTTTCCTAGTGGATGACCATAGTACTAGAAGCCTACATAATATCCTGTCCAACCACCACTAGTGCAGATCTTGACTCTCATAGGATTATGGAGAAGCACAGCATTATCTATCCCAACTGTACTGTCTATACACACACACATCATGATTTTTTCTTGCTATACCCCTTCCTTTGTCTACACCTGTCAAAGGTGGGTCCTCCATTGTCATTCAACTAACTTAGGTGCTTGAACTCAACACCACAATCCATCACAGTCCAGAATTCCACAACCATAGTGAGTTATTCAAAGAAGTTATCAACCATAGCCATTTACACCTCAGCTTAATATTATGGCCCTGCGATGTATACTTCATTTTTTATACTTTTCTGCTGGACGGTTAAGACCTAGACAGAGCAAGACTTATACACCAACTCATGAACTTTATATTTCTTATGTAGTCAGTGAAGTCCTCTCAGGGTTTATCTTGTAGTCCTGTACATTATTCTGTAGATCCTTTGTCTATGTCATCCATGTGGATGAGTCGCAGCCAATGCTTGACCAGTTTGCTCTCTGTGAGAGCTTGAGAGAAAGTTTTCTCTTCATGTGACTCTCCCCAGGCACACTATAGAACTTCAATCTCTTTCCTCTGTGGGTTCTTGATTAATCTTGCTTTGGATTTATCAACTTTATTAAATTTATCAAGAAGCCAATTTTCACTTTTCTAATTCTTTTTATTACATATATTCTACTTCATTTTTCAAGATAACTTGAAAATAAGAGAGCTCTCTGTTTTTAACCTCCTCTCACAGGCAGGCTGCCAGAAGGTAGAAGACACTGGAGCCCAGGAGCCCTGCACCCAGCAGGGCACTCAGCGGGGGCTGTGCTATTTGTGAGGCAAGACTAGCTCAAAGGCCATGGACAAGGCAGCATGGCCTGACGGGTAACATGGCCTGAAGGGTCTTGTCCCAGCTCCTGGCCTTGTCCTGAGCTTCCTCGTTCAATTCCCTGGGCTGCTTTCTTCTGTTACACCCCTCTGTCATGGCATTTATGCCCAGTGCCAGCTGTTGGTGGAATGTCACCCTGAGCCAAAATAAACCTCTCTTCCTCAGAGTTGCTGGTGTCACATTGCCCTAGGGGCAAGAAAAGAAACTTGAAGAAGAAAAAAAAGATAAGTTTTGTCTGTAATGTAGGTGCTATTAAAATATAAGCTTACTTTTTTTTAACTTTTTACTTTATTGAAGTACAAATATCAATGAGACAGTTTTAAGATACCTTGACAAGATGGATTTGATAAATTAATACATTGAAAACTGTTTTCATAATGTTTTGGTATCATAGAAGGTACATACATGATATTATACTTACAGATATTATTATAGGGTATGTCTCCTATCAGTAAATTAAGAGTGTAGCTGTTTGCGTATCTTATTTTTTATACCTGAACTACATCAAAGATTCAATAATACTTTCTACCTTGTTATTTTCCTAGTGGTTGTCAATAGTACTAGAAGCCGACATAATGTCCTGTCCAACTACCATTAGTGCAAATCTTGCCTCTCATAGAATTATGTAGAAGCACAGCGTTTTCTATCCCAACTGTACTGTCCATACACACACATCATGATTTTACCTTTCTATACCCCTTCCTTTGTCTACACCAGTCAAAGATGGGCACACCATTGTCTTTCAACTAATTTAGGTACCTGAACTCTATGACACAATCCAACACAGTCCAGCATTCTACAGCAATAGTGAGTTATCCAAAGAAGTTGTTGACCATAGCCATTTACAGCTCAACTTATTCTTATGGCCCCGCGGTGTATATTTCATTTTTATATTTTTCTGCTGGATAGTTAAGACCTAGATAGAGCAAGACCTATATACCAACACATGTACTTTATGTTTCTTATGAGGTCACAGAAGTCCCCTCAGGGTTTATCTTGTAGTCCTGTACCTTATTCTGTACATCCTTTGTCTGTGTCATCCATGTGGATGAGTCACAGCCAATGCTTGAGCAGTTTCCTCTATGTGAGAGCCTGAGAGAAAGTTTTCCCTCCATGTGACTCTCCCCAGGCACACTATAGAACTTCGATCTTTCCTCTGTGGCTCCATAATCTTCTTGTTCAGAACATTTGGAGCTCAACTGAGTTTCATGATGTTGCAGTACAGGTTCTCCTATGTCCTGAGTCTTTGCTGACCTTGAAAGGTTAGGGCCAAAATGTTGGCTGGCCTTGTGGCTCTTCTATTTCTCCAACTTTGATCTGTGAACTTAGGTTGTGAACCATCCAGAAGAAAAGCTTCTGGAAAAGTCATTCTGCAGCATATGCCATTCACTTTGCCTTATCTGATTCAATTGATTTTAGTTGTTGTATGTTTCCATTTGCATTTCTGCTTTTTGCTTCCTATACTAGGGAGACTATATGATATTTACACATGTGAGTCTGGTTTATTTCACTTATGAGTATATGTTCATGTGGCATCCACTTCAGTATAAATGCTTCAAACTTATCATGCTTAATAGCTGAATAATAGTCCATTATACAGAAATACCATATCTTTTTCAACCATTCCTCATGTGATAGACATCTTGGTTGTTTCCAAGATTTTGCTATCACACATTGTGCTGCTACAAACATAGGTACACATATATCACTATGATACAATGTTTTCAGTTCCTTCGGGAATATTCCCAGTAGGGGGATAGCCGGCTTGAATGGGATTTCTAGTCCTACTGTTTTGAGGAGTCTCCACACTGACTTCCACAATGGTTGTACCAGTCTACATTCCCACCAGCAGTGGAGAAGTGTTTCCTTTTCCCCACAACCTCTCCAACATTTGTTGTTGCTTGATTTCCTTATGATAGCCATTCTTCCTGGGGTGAGATGGCATCTCAGTGTTGTTTTTATTTGCATTTCACGAATGGCTAGCGATGTGGAGCATTTTTTGATATATTTATTCACTTCTTTAATTTTGTCCTCTGAGAAGTGTGTATTCATCTCAGATGCCCATTTCTGAATTGGGTCTTTAAATTTGAGGGCCCTGTTATATCTTAGTTCTTTATATATTCTACACAGTAGACCTCTGTCTGATTGTTTATTAGTTAGGATTTTTCAAAATTTGTGGGTTGTCTTTTTACTCTGTTGACAATTTCTTTTGACATGCAGAAGCTCCTTAAGAAGAGTTGATCCCAGTTGTTGATTCTTTCAAGTGCTTCCTGTGAAAATATATGTTTGTTCATGAACTCTTTACCTACCCCTATGTCTTCAAGAGTTTCTCCTACTTTCTCTTCCAGGAGATTGCGTGTTTCTGTTTTAATGTTTAGATCTTTAATCCATGTTGACTTTTAACTTACTGCATGGTGATAGAGCTGGGTCGAGTTTTACTTTTTGGCATGTAGAAAGCTATATTTTCTAGCACCATTTGTTAAAGAGGCTATCTTTCTTCCAGTGAGCTTGTTTAGCCCTTTTGTCGAAGATCAGATGGCTGAGTGTGATTGTAGATGCCTCTGCATCTTCTAATCTATTCCACTGTTCCTCAGGTCTATTTCGTTGCCAATACCATGTTGATTTTGTCACAGTGGCTTTGTAGTATAATTTCAAATTAGGAATTGTGATGTCTCCTGCCTTGTCTTTATTAGCCAAGATTGCTTTTGGTATTCTAGGTCATTTGTGGTTCCAAATAAATTTTAGGAATGATTTCTCTATATCTGGGAGGCATGTTGGTGGCAGTTTGATAGGGATTGCATTAAATCTGTACAGCAATTTTGGGAGTATGGCCATATTCATGATGTTGGTTCTTCCTATCCAGGAGCATGGAATATCTTTCCATTTTCTGAAATCCTCTATAATCTCTTTTCTTAGGGTGTTATAATTTTCCGTGAAAAGATCTTAGACTTCCTTGGTTAAGTGAATCCCAAGGTATTTCATTTTCCGTGGTGCCATTGTAAAAGGATTTGTTTCTATTGTTTCCCTTTCAGTGTGCTTATTATCTGTGTAGAGGAATGCTATTGACTTTTAAGTGTTGATTTTGTATCCTGCTATGCTACTGAATTTCCGTGTCAGTTCTAGTAGTTTCTTGTTGCAATTTTTGGGGTCTTCCAAGTAAAGTATCATGTCATCTGCAAATAGTTATAATTTAACTTCTTTACCTATTCTTATTGCCTTTATTTCTTCCTCTTTTCTAATGGCTGTTTATAAGGTTACATTTAAGTTTCATCCACAATTTTTATATGCTGTCTTTTTGTTATTATTTAGTTAGAAATATTTTTTAAAGATTTTTGCTCTTTTCTTTGACATGTGGGTTATTTAGAATTATACTTTATTACTATAGATTTTCAAGTTTAATTTTACTAATTCATAACTTAATTGTGGCGATAGGACATACTCTATAAGATTTAACTCTTAAAATTTATTGAACCTTAACTCTACAAATCAATACAGGATCTCTGTTAATGGTTGTTTTGTATATACTTCACATATGGGTAATTTGCAATTTTGGGGTTACACAGATGTCTACTATGTCAATTTAGTCAATGGTTTTGTTTTGATCTTCTATAGTCGTACTGGTGTTTTGTTTGTTATGATAGTTTCTAAGCAAATAAGTGAAATTTTTGACTACTTAACATTTTTCTGTTTCATTTATTATATCTGACTTATTTTACCTCACAGGCTTTAGTATACTGTTATTAGGTGTATACATATTTAAGATTGTTGCCTTTCTGGTAAAAATTATTCCTCCTCCTATTGCTTGATATTCCTTTCTTTTATAATATTCAATGATAAAGTTCTTCTCTGTGAGGTTATAATGGTATAGCCCTATAAGCTTTCTTTCTTTCTTTCTTTCTTTTTTTTTTTTTTTTTTTTTTTTTTTTTTTTTTTTTTTTTTTTTTTTTTTTTTTTTTTTTTTTTTTTTTTTTTTTGGCAGAACTGGAGATTGAACTCAGGCCCTCGCACTCACCAGGGAAGCACTTACTCCACTGAGCCATCTCCCCAGACCTCCTATTAGCTTTCTTATGCTTACCATTTACATGAAATATTTCCCTTCCCTCTCAGTCCATCTGAGCTTTTATGTTTAAAACTATATAGACCATAGTCTTCCAGTTTTATAGTGGTTAATGATGAAAAGTTAAGTGCCATATCTGGCAGTACATAATGGTGTATACACAAATTTCCACAGTAACTTGTTCATGAGTATTAAGACATGAATATTGTTAATATATACCATCTTTCTTTCATTTTATGGCACCCCAAAGGCAAGAAGAGAGATGAAACTCTATTAAGACACAAGGAAGATATAGCTTATCAACTACTTTAAGCTATTGGAAATTCAGATGGTACTTCTTTCTTAACTAAAAGCACTGACTTCCAAGTCTGAGTGTAAATTCAATCACTTGGGGATGTAGTTACATACAGATTCTGAATCAGGAGATCTGAGATAAGATCTGAGTAAGCCCTGAAATTTCACATCAAGTCAGTGAGGCCAGTCAATGTCTATTCTTTTGAATAGCAGTAATTTGACAGTATGTGTTAAGTCTTGGAGAGTCATCCACATCTTCCGTGTCAAAGGGCACAAACCTGAATGTCTTGATGCTATAATATTGGCTTGTGAAGGCGTGCAGACAGCAGGAACAAAAAAGAGTGATGAGACAAGGAGCAACTGTGGTGGACTGCCAACAGGTGGTCAACGTGTTACACCCAGATGAACAGGGTAGTTCTAGTGGGAGGAGCCTGAGACCTCATCATTGCTGAGAATAGTTGCAGTTTTCTTAGGGGGAGTTCTGGTCCTCACTTTGAGCACTGCTTCCAAGCTCTGGAGGAAGAAGGTGCACAGCTTGGTCTTCTGAAGATTGTCCGACTTGATTTCCTCATGGAAACTCAGCATTCCTTGCTGGAGGACATCAGGATTTCACTGTTGCTAAGGATGGTTGTGGTGCTTTTTGGGAGACCTCTGGTCCTGACCTTCAGCACTGGTTCCTGGCTCCAGTGCAAATCTCTCAGCCTGCTAGCACAGATCCTTCATCCCACTGGCACAGACTTTCTAGCTTCCACCACTAAACTTCAGGCCTTCCCAATATAAAGCCATTGAAGCAGGCCTGGGTGAGACACTGTCATGGGCTCTAGGCCTCCAGTTAGACTTGTGAGAGGCATTGTTATGACCTCTAGGTCTTCAGCTGGACTCATGCAGGAGATTAGGATGCAGACCATCAGCTGGACCCTTGATCTTTAGTGTGTGGACAGATTTCCTGTACTCTTTGTGTATGGTTCTTTGGGTGATTTATCATGAAACAGTCTTATAAAATGTGTCCTGTATTGTGTTGTTCCCCTTGCAAAACCCCCAAACTGAAGGAGGGTATACACCACCGAAAACATTCAAATTAAAAACTGAAAACACTGCCTTCCAAGAAAACTAGCAGAAGATAAGTCCAAGTCATTCACAACTACTTATGATTCTTGTTTAATGTCATTGTCCATATGAATTTAACAATGGAATCTTCACATCCCAAATAACAATGACTCATGTGCATAAAATCCATAATTTCCCTCTCCAAAGAAGAGTTAATACACATAGCCTTGCCCACTTCATATTTTTTCCTCACTTAATCAACAAATAAACCTTTCAAAACCGTGACACAGATGTCATTAAAACACATGTACGTTTTTACATCTCATAAGACCTGGACTTATGAATGTGTCTTTAAGTTTCCTCTGTGTCTTTGCATGAATTTCCAGTTCCTTTCTTCTTGGTGTTGAATAACACCCACTGTCAGAAGGGACTACAGGATTTTCAACCATTGGTAATTGAAGAACATCTCGGTTGTTTCAAAGTTTTGAAAATTATGCATGAAGTTTTTATGAAGACCAATATGCATGTTTCTATGTGGCTTTATGTTTCCAACCAATCTGGACAAACAACAAAACTGTGAATGCGAAAGTATGTGGCATGTTTAATTTTGGAAGAAATCACTGAAGTATCTTCTATAGAGGGCTATATTGTGAGCAGTGAGGGAGAGTCCCTCTTAATTCCCAACCCCACCAGCATTCAGAATGGTTGGTAGATGGAACTGTGGGCATTGTCAAAGGTGTACCATGAAATCTTGTTACTGTTTTAATGGGCAATTCTGTAGTATCCTATAACATTGAACACCATTTCATATGTTTGTTTGCCATGCGGATATTTTCTTTTTCAGCAAGATACCTGTTCAGTTCTTTTTCCCCCTTCTAAATGGGTTGTTTTCCTTCTTGTTGAGTTTGAAGAGCTCTTTCCAAATTTTGGGTATTTGTCATTTATATATTTTTTCAAAAATTTCCTTCCACACAGCTACCTGTCTTTTCATTCTCATAACAAGGTCTTTCATAGAAGTTTAGAATTTTAATGAAGCCCAACTTGTCCACTTCTCGTATGTATCACGCTCTTGCTGTTATGTCCAGGAAGTAATCACCAAATCCAAATCGGTATTCAGTTTATCATGTAACTTCTGCAAGTGATGTCACAACATTTAAGACTAAGTCTTACTGCAAATGGCCATAAAGGAAGCCAAGATGCTTTACCCCAATATGAATGAAAAGAAAACTACCCTGGGAAACATGAGACTTCTGAGGCATTCGGTCTTTGCATTTTCCCCTCTAAAATTACATGGCTTTGAGAGTACTGAGAATAACAAAACTGCCTTTATAGATCACTTATCTTCCCTTCTCTTGGCACAAGGATTTATCTGTAGGAAGCACTTTCTTACTTTAATTTACAAATGTCATTTTTCCAAATTCAATAAGCAGATGATCAAACAATTTAAACTAGTGTTGTATCAACTTACCTGCTACACCAGGATCAGGACCAGAATGGTCAAGTGAACAATGTCATCTGGCCAACGGATCCCCATTCCCAACAGGACTTCCCTATTTCCTAGAGCATAGTTTTCTTTTCACACATGATCCCAAATCACAGAGCAGTTCCTTTCACTGCTCAGGCTCTTATCAACAACAACAAACAACAACAGCATCAACCATTTCTAGGGCCCTTTCTGTGTACAAGGTAATGTTCTAAGCTTTAAGAAACATTGGTTAATTTCCCTCATAACCCTGAGTAAGATCAGTAATCCTCTTATTGCGATATATAGATGAGAAAAAAAGAAGAACAGAAATTAAGTGTCTACACTTAGGAAATGGGAAAGAAGATATGAATTTGGGCAGTCAAGTTACAATGTCTATATTCCTAACAAAGCACCATGTTACCTCTAGGTCATGTAACTGCTCCTCCTTTCCTACATGAACCTCTAATACAAATGTGACCCTTCTGAACATAGGGTGCTACTCTTGTAGGGGTTTTGGCCAAAATATTTTCTACTAAGTTACTCATATTACTAACTTTACAAAAGTACAAATAAAGGGCTGTTTTGTTGTGAGGGAAAAAAAATACACACACACACACACACACACACTATAGTTAGTATAGATATACAGCTACTTTCTCTTAGTTCATGGAGAAGAAAGATTTGTGCTAATATTATTTAGACAAGATACTACGTCTGCATCTTGTCCTCTGAACAATTACTATGAAGACAATAATATGCAATGTATTAATTATTGTAACTGCCCTATAACCTGTTTTGAAACTCTTTCATACCAATTTTACCATTTTTCTCATTAAAATGAATTTAAAAAATAAATTAAAACAAAGAATAGATACACAAACAGAAAAAAAAAATATTTCCTACTTACAGGCACCATTGAAAAGGATGGAATGGAGCAGTGATTCTACAGCACGCATGCTCCAGAGCGGTTTCTATCACCGACAGCTGTAATAGGGTCTCTGTCATTGGACTGTGGTGTCTGCCCCTTGCCAATGCCATTTTTTTCTTAAATTACTCTGCCTTCATGACAACATGTGTACACTTATTAATAACTGTCATGGAGTTGAAGATAATGGTATAGTTTTGACACTTCCATATTGAATCAAGTAAGATATGCTCTCATCAATGAATGTATTTCATACCCACTCCAAATGATGGATAAAATCTGCTTCATTGGTCAAATCCCTGCTCTTTAGAGGGTTCATTCTCTTTATGATACCAGCATCTTTAGTGTGTTTGACAAAGTGTGTAAGCAACACAGCGGACCGAAGATGAATGCCAGAGGACTTGGATCTCAGCTAACGGACAGTATTCCAGTTACTGAACTTTCAGCAAGTGGACCTTTTGAACCACATGATCTTCTTTGGAAAGGTTTTCCCTGTGTGAAGAATGAACTGTTACCAAGTCATGCTCTTGAATTCTCAGAAAACAATTTCCAGCTCAACCAAGGTAAAATGAATTTTTTCCACACTGAGGAACATCCAGGGTCTCTTTGCTCCTCTAAAATTATAAGTTCAGCATCTTCCATTTCTTTCTAACTCAAACCTTTCACTGGAGTGATAATGATGAGACTATCAGATTTGAAGACATTTTCAATGACCTATTCCGAAGTGAGCTCATGAAGAAACCACACTTGGTGGTGGAATATAAACATGGTTTACTGTCATATGTGCATGTGCTTTCATTAACCAGAGAGAAGCATCATGTTGTAGTTGTCTTCTGTTATAATTTGATGTATATGACATTCAAAGTGGTGGCATCTGACAATTTTTACCCAATAATTAAAAAAGAAGTGTGTAAGTTCCAAGTGCTAGGATGGTAACTATGAACACTTGCATGGATAGAGTGAAGTATAATAATTTCTAAATAGATATATATTCACTTTAAATTGGTAAGTTGAAAATTACATAAACTAATAAGAAAGCTATTGATACAGAGATGACAGTTAACCATCATTCATCTTTCCAGGCACCTGATGGAATGATCAGATGATTTTTAAACTACAGTGAATCACACATTCTGAACAATAGAAGGGTGCTACTCACTTAGACAGTGAGAGATTTCTGGAGGAGAGGGGAGGAAACTAATAGGAAATTCCAACGCATCTTACTCTGAAAAGGCATTAGCTCAGTGGATTTCTTCTTATGCCTACAGAGACAAGAAACTTAAAGTGGCAATAATGCAAAGCCCCTGGATTCCTTTCAGCTCTGCAGGGTATCATATGCAAAAACCTCAGGTCACTGCCATTTCTTTCTGACAAATAGTAATTTGTCAGTAAATTGCAGATAATAGTAATGGTGGGAAGAGGTTAAGAAAAGCTACACTGTGGCTTTTCTTACTGTTGGAGGGGCTGGATCAGTAAGAATTCTAAAAAAAAGAAACTTTGTCATCAGGAAAAAGAACTCAAAAGGGAAGTGTTCCACTGAGCCACAGTACTAGTTGTGGAAATTTACATTCTAGTGGCCACATACACTCACAATCCAGAGTGAGACTGGAACAGATGATTCTAACTACAGATAAGTGTATTACTAGCAGGTCCAAGAAATAACTCCTGGGCTGGGATGATAACTCGGTGGTCTAAGTGCCTTGCTGGCAAGCAAAGAACCTGGGTTCAACTCCTGGTACAGCATGCTGTGCCAACCTAGAACCCGAGCACATTGTACCAGCCACCAAAACTGGGCATCATGGTGACATGTTGCCCATCCCAGCAGTAGGGAGTGTGAGGTAGGAGGATCACTATGAGTCCAAGCTCCATAGTAAGACTCTGTACCAAATAAATAAACAACTCCTGCCATATTCACAAGAAACACAGCACATAGGTATAAATAAAGTTTTCAATGCAAAAAAATAAAATGTAAATATGTTCATATGATATCACATTAATGTCCCAGAAGACTACAGTGTTGGAAAATATGGTGGAGATTTAAAAAGCTATTTGATTTGTGAAAGACGTAATTTACTATACAAATAACTGTATAATAAAAAATAAGATGAAGTTCACTGAACTATGACTGGATAAAATGACAGATACAAAAGAGTAGGAGGGAATGATAAAAGGTAAATTAAAATATACAAGTGAAATTTCTGTAGTCACATTACTGGTAACATGCATATGAAGACTAGAGAAAATCGAACCAGAAATGAAGACAAACTCAGAAGTTCCCCAGAATGAACAAGAAAACAGAGATTAATTGAATGCTCTCAGAAAGAGAGTAAGAAATACTAGGGGCTCATATGAGGAGTTAATGTTCCTGGAAGCAAGATAAGGATAAGTGGGCAAAAATGTAAGTAACGATTTAGTAGATGACAAAATATTAAAGATTGATAAAGTGTAAGTTTCTTTCTTTCATATCATAAGGACTCAACTCATAGAACACTAAGTGTAATTAATGGCATACAGACCAGCTCTTTAATACATATTGGTGAGAGGCTGGGGAGATGGCTCAGTACAATAAGCACTTGCCTGGCAAGCACAAGGGCCTGAGTTCAATCTCCAGTTCTGAAAAAATAAATAAATATATATATATATATATATATATATATATATATATATATATATATATATATATATATGGAAGTTTTTAAATTCAAAGATATTAGTAAGGTGAATTGCACATGAGAAGGCACATGCAAGAGAAGAAGTAGAGGACAGAGGACAAGAGAGAATTTGCAAAGGGAAGAGAATACAAAGGAACACAAAGGGACAGGAACGAGGAAGACAGAAAATAAGAGAGAGAAAAACAGAAACTGGAAATAGAGGGGAGAAGGGAGAGATGAAAGGAGGAAATAGAGGAGGGAAACAAGGAAAAAGAGGAACGGAAAGAGAAGGAAGGAAAGAGAGCAATCAAGAGAAAAAGGGAAATGAAGGTGGAGAAAAAGCAGAGGAAAAAGGATTAAAATAGATTGGAGGCATAAGAATAAAAAGAAAACAAGGTAGAAGTTAAAGGGGAAGAAGGATAGAAAAAGGAAAGGAAAGAGGAGGGAGAAGAAGAGATGGATATAACAAAAATGAGAAGAGAGGAGGACTTTAGAGGGGAAGGGAGACAGGAATAGAGGACAGAAGGAGAGAGAATTCCTTCTCCATAATGTCACAAACAAGAAGAAGACTGGGACAAAGTCTACAGAATGTTAAGAGGAAACACTGTGGCACAGAACACTGCACCCGGTCACTTTTAGCTCATGTGTACAGGCAACTGAGAAAGACTTGCAGTTGGTTGATCTCAGAAATTACACTGCTCTCCTGAGATAATCTGCTCAAAAAGCTATCCTACTTTATCAAAATTTCATCAAAAAAATGTGCTATGATTAAGTCTTGGTCTTAAATATTTGGTAAGTGTTAAAAATCACTGGAAGACAGCACTCAGTCCAACTCATAGTTATAATGGGTGCTGAAACAAAACAGTGTAAATGCCAAAGATCTATCTTAGAGAACCATAAATAATTTTAAAACAAAATAAAAACCCTAATATTATGGATCTATAATTCTATTCACAAAAACAAGTAGGAGAAAGAAAAGAAGAAGGTATGCTGGAACCATGCTTTCACTTTTGATTCTGAAAGGGATTCAGAAGTACTGTACATGTATTTTTAAATGCAAAGATGCCCACCAAAGGCTAAGATAAAATACCTAGCTCCTGGAAGCGTGAGGAGAGCCTTACTGATAAGAACATGACCCCGGGCTTAATGCTATGGAAGCAACCTGAAATGTAGACACTGACATGGTAGAAGTAAGCAGGAAGTATCCCCGCACTAATCACTCTCACCTTTTCACTATGATCAAGTACATATATCATAATGATTGTCAGTAATTAGTTATTACCCATTATAAGATAAGACTATTAAATGATTAATCTTACCTTATAATGATTTTAGATCCAAAATCAAATGACACATAAAAATTATAAAGTCAACTGTGTCAGTTTCTGATAAAGTAGAATTTAAGCTATATACATCAAATTGGAAAATGAAAATTTATATGGATAAAGGACAAACTCATGATGGAGTTACAGGTCACAAAAGACATAATTTCTCTTATGTCTTATGATAGACATAAGAGAGAAAAGACCAGTCAGTTTCTGGTGTGGCAGAAAAGGGATACAAGCTAAAATAAGATTAAACAAAAATTCAAAAGAAATGAAAATCATAATGAAGAATGCAAGAGAAAGGACTCAAGAAATGAAAAGTAAATTGCAGCCTTCACTGAAAAGCCTGTCTTTGGTACCATCAGGCCCGGCAGGGGCCACGTGCCACACGGTGCACCTAACACATCCTGCGTCTTCTGGTGCTCCCCTCACCCTTGTCAGGCAAGCCGTTGCCATTCTTCGGTGAGAAAAATGAGATACAAGGTAGTTAATTACTTCTCCATTGACAAGGCAGTGATCTTGACACCAACAGCCTGACTTTTAAACTGCATGGTGGGGTAATCTGACAGTCAGATCCAACAAGAGGGAGTGGAAAGGAACCTGACACCTGAGCCACAGGGAACACGTTGAACACACACACACACACACACACACACACACACACACACACACACACACACACACACTGGCAAAATCAAAAGATAATAGCAAATCCCCCACACCCAATAGTTTCAACTGGAGGAGATATTAATCTACACAAGTGCACAGTCTGTATATGCTACTAAAAACAGTATTAAACTGAAATGAATTGTTATAAAGTAAGGTGCTAATTAGGATGCCAACAACAACGACTAAGAATATAGTATTCATATGTACAAATGTACACAAAACATAATGTCTATCCTGGTGGCGGTGGCTTTTAGGCCTGTGGACGCTACAAGAATGGCAGAGTTTGGGATCTCAGCTGGCCAGCTGGTGGCAGTGATCTGGAATAAGCCAGCCCCCATGGATGCTTGGAAAGATCTGGTAGACAAACTTCAAAGGTTAACTGGCAGTGAGGACCGAGTATCTATGGAAAACATCGACCAGCTGCTGCAATCTGCCCATAAGGAGTCCAGCTTTGACATGCTTTGACATAATTTTGTCAGATACAGTCCCAGGAAACACTACTTTGCACAGTGCTGAGGTTTTGGCAGATGACCTGGATCCTTCGGCCTGGAGGGTGTCTTTTTCAGAAAGAGCCTATAGAGACAGCTGTAGTTAACAATAGCAAAGTGAAGATGGCTTCTAAATTGTGTTCAGCCCTGACGCTTTCTGGTCATGTGGAAGTAAAAAACATATAGAGGAGCCCTTAAGCCCAGGGGAAACGCAGCCTGTCCAGGAACACCTAAGTTCCAACAGCAACAGTCTGCTGTCTATTCAGATCACGGGCAAAAAGCCCAATTTTGAAGTGGGCTCGTCTAGTCAGCTCAAGCTTTCCATCACCAAGAAGGCTTCTCCTTCAGTGACACCTGTGGGGGACCCTGCTGCAGCTAAGCTCTGGACCTTTTCAGCCAATGAGATAGAGGACGAGAGCACAGATCTCATTGACTCAGATGAGCTGCTGGATCCAGAAGATTGGAAAAAGCCTGACCCTGCTTCCCTGTGGGGCTCTCCTGTCGAGAGGGGAAGAAGAAGAAGGCCTGCAAGAGCCCCACCTGTGGCCTTGTGGAAGAACTGGAGGAGAATTTGGAGGTATAGAGAGCTCCCAGCCCAAGTCAGCCTGCAGAAATTGCTACCTGGATGATGCATTCTGTTGCACCAGCTGCCCCTGCTTTGGGATGCCAGCCTTCAAGCCTGGAGAGAAGGTGCTCCTGAGTAACAGCAATCCATGCGATGCCTAGGAGAGACCGGAAGGCCATGCCTGCTCTGCAGCTACTCTTGACCCTCTCCTCCTGCCTCCTCTGGACTTGCCCACTCTGAAATCTGTACACAGAGTGAAGAGGGCTGTGTGTGGTGCAGTAGTGGCAGTGGAGTTGTCTCCCAAAAGACCAAGGAATGGTGGGGCCTGGTTTCCCAAAGAGGCCCTGCTCTTCACTGAGTGTTGGGACCTCCTGGTAAGATGCTGACATACACTATTAAGCCAGATACCCTGTGACAAGTTCAGTAACCCTGCCACCTCCCTGTCCTTCCAAGTTGGCGGGGAGTCAGCATACGTTCTTGGGGACTTGAATCAACTGCCTTGTGACCTCAGGGCACCAGAGGGGTTGCTGACTATACCCCCATCCCTTGTCCCTCTGTCCCATCCCACCTGCCTGCGTCTTTTGTCATTTCCATTCACCAACAGGTGTTACTCTTGAACACACCTGTGCCTCACTTCCTAGAGAGGTGTGTGGGTGCATGTGGAGTCCATGGCTTACCCAGCTCTGCCAGAACTGGGGAGTGTTCTCTATGGGAGAGCTTGGTAGCCCACACAGTGGAGCCAGTGTTGTCCTTACAGGTAGTGCCTCCTTTTAGGGGAGACTAGGTTGGGAGGAACAGGGCAGACTGAACGAATAGCACATCTCTGTCTCTTCTCCTCCTCTCTAGGGTTCCTCACAAACCAGAACCAGTCTTGCCAAACACTTGCGAGATCGTGTGGGTTTTGGGTTTAAGAGACTGGATTTTTGTTTGACCTATAAATACAAGTGTTAACTGTTAAAAACATAAAAATAAAAATAAATAAATAAATAAATATATATATATATATATATGTATATATATATATATATATACATATATATAATCTATTAGGAGCCAAGGGTCTACAAGATAATCAAAATGATAAACAAAAAAACATCACTCTAACAGAAAAGGCATAATGGAGAAAACGTGGAACAAAATGTGGAAATAAAATAGCAAAATAGAAAAACATTCTTATTAATTACATTATATGACAATAGATTAGACAAAAGTAAAAGTTTAGCAGAATGAATTTTATACAGCATGCTTCAACTATCTTTTGAACAAATGACTCACTGTAGTTTCAAAAACATATACAGTGAACAAAAAAGAATAGAAAATAGTATGCCATGGGAGCATTAAGCAGAAGACAATGAGACTAGCTTCATTTTTACCAGGAAAAATAGACTTTATATCAAAAAAAGTCACATAATACAAGGAAAACCCTTACATAATGATAAATGGGTCAACTTAATAACCATGTGTCTGCGTGTGTCCAATATTTTTATAACACAGCAACAAAACTGAAGGCATAAGTATGAATACAAGAAGAGTAAAGGATTTCATAAGCCCTCTTTCAACAAAAGATAGACCAACACTGCACAATATTTAAAAAATACTAAACAAACTAGAATAATGGACAACTAGAAAGCATTCCATCCAACAGCATTAAAATCCACATTCTTTCAAGTCCACATTAAACATCCTCCAGTACCAATTACTTGTTAGATCATAAAAAAGTGTAACAAATTTAAGAAAGTAGTAATCATATGAAGAAACTTTTGCAATAACAATGCTGTCAAACCACAGAGCAATAACAACAGATTTAGAAAATTTGAAAAATATGGAGATTAAATGCCACACACTCCTGAACAGCCAAATAAGAAATCAAAAGAAACATCTAGAAAATATTTTAAGACAAATAACAATGGAAATGCAACCTAGCAAAAGTTATGGGATGTAGCAACAGCTCTTCTAAGAAAGAAATTCATATTCATTAGAAACTGCATTAAGGGTTAGACAAACAGCTTGGCCGTCTGAGCACCTGCCTGGCAAGCTCAAGGACCCAGTTTCGATCCCCAGCACCACATGCTGCACCGGCCCCACTTGTGGGCACCCCACGCTGGCCACCAAAACCAAGCGTGGTCTCAGCCCTGAGGAGGCTGAGACAGGAGGGTCAATAGGAGTCCAAGCTATGTAGCAAGACTCTATACCAAATAAATATATAAATAAAAGATTACAAATGTGAAACAAAGAAAGAAAGAAAGAAAGAAAGAAAGAAAGAAAGAAAGAAAGAAAGAAAGAAAGAAAGAAAGAAAGAAAGAAAGAAGAAAAAAGAAACTACATTAAATACAATGAACGACCTCAAATAAACTCCCTAATTTTTTAATGCATAAAACCAGGGGGCAGGGAATAGGAGACAAAGAAGCCCAAAGTTAGCAGAAAAAAGTAAATAAAAATTAGGACAGAAATAAATGAAATAAGATAGCTCAGTGGACTAAAGTGCATGCTTAGATGGGTGCAGTGACCAGGGCTCAATCCCTGCTGTGCCATGCTGGCCTCACCCCGGGGGCACTGAGAAGGCAGCTGAGACTGGGCATGGCGATGCGCGCCTGTAATCCCAGCCTCGAGAGGCTGAAAACAGGAGAATCACTATAAGGCTGATCTGTGTAGTGAGACCCTATAGACCCTGTACTAAGTACTTAAAAAAAATAAATAATGATATAGAGACTAGAAAGATACTAGAGAAAAATAGTCAATGAGACTAAAAGCTGACTTTTTGAGAAGATAAATAATGGACAAAATTTGAGCTATACTAGCAGAAGATTCAAAATCATAAAACAAAAGAAACAACTGATACCACCCAAATCAAGGAGCACAAGAGACTATTGCTACTGCCTGCTGTCCTGCTGCAGCGCATTCTTCTCCTCTTTGTTCTCCCTTTTATTTCTCTTTTTGCCCTTCCTGAGTCCTGGTCAGAATATGTATGGTCAGCATTTATGGAAAGGATGTTGATTTAGTTAAATGGAGTGTTTGCATGAAAAAAAGGAAGCTACCATTGTCTGAGGATCAGAAAGTTGAAAAACTGGATATTAGATTCAACCACAGTGAGCTGGCTAGAACCAGTTGAGAAGCCATCCTAGCTGGAGCTTGTCCTCTAGCCATACGGTCAGGTTTTCCACTGTAAATTTCCAATTCATCAATTCCAGGACTCTTCAGTCTCCATGACAACCCTCAAAACTGAGCAATTATGGTCAAGTGAAGAAGGAAGGTGAGATTCCTGGAGACAAAGTGGCAACTGCTTAGAAAAAATCATGAATATTCTTCCTACTAGTTAATCCCTATGCCCCTTCCAGCCTCCTAAATGCACATAACCTTGTATCTGTGCTTTGCTGGAGGGATTCTTCTGAGAACTGTGCTGCCTGCTCCTCCGCCCTACACTGGCTGCTGAGAAGCCCTCATGTGGTCACTGGCTATGATCTGGAGAGTTAAAGAAGCAAGGTTTCCCTCAAAGCTGGGTAACAATAGCTGCATTATCCAAAACTGCCAAGAACTGGAAGTCATCCTTCAGGGGCAAATAGTTAAACATACTCCAGCACACAGGAAACCACCACTAGTATGAGCAGGGTGCTGTGAACACACATCACCTCTGAGATGAATTTCTAAGGAACTTGGAGTTTTGAAACACCCACAGCCAAATAGTACTACTGATTCTATTTATATAACCCATTCGTAAGAGTAAATTTTTAGAAATGGAGGAAAATTAATGGTTGCCAGAGGCTAGGGACCAAATGGGACAGAAGAAAATGTGGAGGAGGAGGAAGTGCCTATGAAAGGACAACGTCAACAGCAAAGGAACTGTTGCATATCTTTACAAATTTACGCAGAATCAAATGTGTACACACCCCTATACACGAGCACAAATACAAGAAGGAAAACCTAAATGAAATCAGTGAATTGCATCCATATCAACAGCCTGGTTGTAATAAAATACCATCTTTTTGCAAAATGTTGCCTTGGGGATAACTAAGTTAAGGATGTTAGTGGACCTCTCCACAGTACTTCGTACAACTTTTTGTGAATCCATAATTATCACAATAACAACGTCCGTCAATTTAGTGAAGATAATAGCACACTGAACCCTGGAACCAAGTCAAGGCATCTGAACTGTTCCATAAGCAAGTGGGAACCAGAAAAATGGATTAAGTAAGGGTGACTTGATAAAGCTGTGGATAAAAGGACCAATGTAATGATTCGAGGGTGAAAAGTTAAAGAAGTTATAAAAGGCAGAAGCTGACAATCATACTCAGGGCTCGCCTGAGGTAACACTAAAGACAACATTGCACCCAGTTAAATATGAGACAGACTCATGTTTATGCCACTTGACAATTGCATATCTCACATATATTCACTATGTCCATTTTTCTTAGAAGAGTCCCTGCCGGGCGTGGTGGTACATGCCTGTAATCCCAGCACTCAGGAGGCTGAGGCAGGAGGATTGTTGTGAGTTCGAGACCAGCCTGAGCTACAAAGTGAGCTTAAGGCCAGCCTGAACTGCATAGTGAGACCTTGTCTCAAAAAGACAAAAAAAAAAAAAAAAAAAGAAGAGTCTATATTTGGGAATCTGCTCATAAAAAAGGCATTTCAATGAAGACAAAATCTTAATCTTTACTAATAGTGTTATAATTTTATAGATGAAAGTGAAAATAATTTTCTTCTTGAGATAATTGGCTTATTTTGAAAAAATAATTTCAAGATGTTTGAAGATTTGAAAAATACATTAGGTTTGCAATTTCAATTAATTTTAACTAAATGTTGATAAAATGTTTGATTAAATGAGTTTGCAAATCAATGTTTAAAAGTCTGAGGAAATTTAATTTGCTTAGTTTAATGTTTTGATGTATTAGTTTTGTAAGACATTTAAATGCTCAGATTAATATTATTTTGTGAATTTATACATTTATGTAATTGTGCATGAAATAAAATACAACAGGATGAAGTTCTTCGCTTGTGATAAATATTCTGAGCATCCCACTGAAGAGTCGGAGTCTGACTTGTCTCTGCCTCTGTTCTCTCCACCACGTCAAGCCAGCTCCAACACTGTACCTCCTCTTTAAAGCCTTTTGGAGCGCCTGGTCCTGGATCATGAAGCAGAGTGGGCTTACCTTATGGGGCTGTCCATCCGAGACACTGTGAGGAAGGCAGCGAGATTGGCAGTGTAGGAGGAGCACACGATGAGGGTGAAGAGCCACCAGCTGCCCATCACAATGCGCAGGGCCATGGAGTTCATAGAACTTTCGCCACCTGAGGAGACAGGTGCAGAGGACGGGCCAGTGCGGCGGCACATCCCATCCCAGGGCAGCGCCCCGCCCCATAGCCAGGGACACAGACTGCTACCATGGCTGCTCTGGGCACCACGAGAATGACTGGCAGCAAAGCATTTCCTTTAAGAAAAGATCCTAAAACCGCCAGTCTTGGAAAGGAATGGAGAGAAACGTTAAGTTTGGTCTTTAGGGATGGGAAGTTTTATCAGAGCTCCAAGGAGAGCACCTGATCTTCAGAATCTCATAGAAGATCCTGCTTTGCAGGGGTATGAATTTCCAGGGCTTGCATTTGATGGAAGGTCCTTTTGCAATTTCAAATTCATATGGAGAAGACAGGAATTCTGTGAATGCAAAACCACTTCCTACCTGGTGGGTTCCCCAGTTTTATTTCAACCAGAGAAATGAGATACCCCATGTCACTTTTATTAATATTCAGCTCTCACTAGATGATTTTTCCCAGCACTTTTAGAAATCATTGCATGTAACTTTCAGTATGAAACTGCCTCTTTGAGGCCAATTATTTCTCTTTGGTCCCTTGGGGGGTAGCTGAAGAAAGCTTCTCCCTGCCTATTCTCCTCACATAATCTTGTAAAGCTTTTGCCATGGTGCAAACAAGGCCAAAATTCAAATTTAAGAACATTGCAATTTGCCCTTGCCAGTTGAAACTGCCCAATCCTGTAACTCACCAGCGGATATAAGAGCTATCCAGACCTCTTAAGGTAAGAGATTGTGAATCTCAAGACTGGCTGGAGTGCTGCTCAGGTGATTACACCACAACTGTGATTTTTCCCCCCATTAAGCCTCCAAGTTCAAGCAAGCTTAGGCTTGACAACCTCACATGCACAGCAATCAATCCAATGTGGGAGGGGAGAAAAGCGCTAGCATGCCTCCCAAGTTAATTTTATCTGAAGTGGAGAATCAAGATTTCACACTGAGTTTCTTGTCATTTCATTTAATGCCTGCCTGATATTACTTAGAGAAATTGGGTGCATCATAATATTAGCACTGTCCTGGAGACAAAATAAATTTCACTGAAAATGAATTTGGTGAGATGCGTCTAAGAACTTCAAACTGAACAAATTCTTCCAGATCTCAGGGCTAATCAAACCTCAGGAAAGCAAGAGGTACCTTGTTGGACAAAAGCTCCGTAGACGATCCAGATGGCACTGTGCAGCGTGGCAGATGCAGATGGCCGAGGCTGGGCTGAGCTCTGAGCCTTCATAGCCTGTATCCGGTTCAACACGAATATCAGCACCCCCACCACAGGGATGGCGGCTGCAATGCAGGCCCACACCGCAAAGTCAAACGGAGCAAAGAGAGAGAAGATGCTGATTTTCTCCTCCGGCTTTTTGATTAGAATCCCCACCGAGTAGTCCATGTAGCGCTTGCTGAAGTCTACAACACTCTCCCTCTCAGGGGTGATGGTGATGGCGGAGATGGCAACGTCTGCCCTCTAAAAGAAAAAGTGGCTCATCAGAGGGCACTGTGTGGGGCACCCCCGGGTCCCTCAGGACTGCACTCCACTCTCACAAGAAGCCCTGTTCAGAAGCAAGCAATGCTACCACTGTATCCATTACCTCCTTCACTCTGAAATCATGTCTCCCCAAACCCACAAAGGCCTGGAAATGTCTGGAGCGGAGTCCCAGAAAGTGCCTTCATTTTTCTGAGCTACAATTTATCTTCACTTTCTCACTGCTTCCCTAGAAAACTAGATCTCCTTTCTCTGGCCTGTGTTTCCTTTTCCTGTACCTCCCACCACAAAGGCCTTCTGTCTTTTCTGCTGATCTGCATCCTCCCCATAACGAGACTATGGCCAGACTCCCTGTCCCACCAAGCCTTTCAAGACTCCATCATCCCACACTGATTTCCCTCTTCTCTGAAATACTTCACTAGTTGCAGAGTGAGTTGTGCAACTCTGCTGGATCTCATTAACATATCAGTCCCTGATGATTCTATATGTAGACTCTGTGCCAGAGGGTAAAATCCTCCAAGCATAGAGGGGTCACCTACTTATTTCTGTCTTCCACCACCTGTCATCCAAGCCTGCAGATGTGTGAGCTCACTTTTCTTACAGTAAAGTCATCAGGGAAGGTTCCCTCTGGACATGTCACACTGTGACCTAAAAATTACCTTCCAGGACTTTTGCATGCCAAAGCACATTTCATTTTAAAAAACAGACAAAGTCTGCAGTAAGATGAAATTAGGCTGAGGATGAAGCTGCTCAGCTCAGTGGAAGTTTTGGAGTCCTGTGCCTAGATGTATAAAGGACAGGTTAAAATGGAGCCTGGAGTTCCTCACTGATGGCAGGAGCATGGGAGGCACTTCCACTGTTCTGACGGGTGCTCTTGGGTCTCTAGGTGAGAGCCATCAGCAGAGCCAGATATAACTAAGAATGACCTGTGATGACCACTGTTCTAACCTACAGGCTCCAAATAGGGGTAATACTCATGGATCACTTCTATAGCACTTAATGTGAGGACTATAGGAGCAGACTCACTGAGGTCCTCAACAGAACTCCAACAGCACCTAGAGAAGAAAACAGCACTCAAGGTGACTGCACCAGACAAGACACTCATGATCCAGGGTTCCCTTAGGGTCAAGAGAGTTTAGACTATATTTAAGGAATGAGAAAGACAGTGGAGGAAGGTAAGCTGACCGCATAGAGTGGAGGGAAGCTAACAGGATGCAAGATCCAGACAGGGCACAGGAAATCAAATCACAGCACAGGGGAAGGGGTGCTGTGTGATGGTCACAAGGGACAACCCTGACAGGGCACAGGTGCCTAAAGATGTTTCTTTGAAGTAGAATTTCATGCCCAGAAGTATTCATTCCTTTCCCCAATATTGAAGTAAATTTTTAAAACCTGAAAAGGATAGAAGATTATTAGGTAGCTGAAATGAAAGGTTAACTTTTTAAAAAATGTATTTGATACAGGGTCTTACTACGCAGCTTGGACTCATAATGATCCTCCTGTTTTCAACCTTCCCAGCACTAGCATTACAGGTGTACACTACCACACCTGGTCTCAAAGGCTGGCTCAGCACATCTGGGGATTGGGCCTGTGTGGCATGTGGTACCAAAGATCGAACTCTGGTCCATGCGCTTGCCTAAGCAGGTGCTCAGTCCACTGAGTTATCTTGCCAGCCCTGAAACATAAACTTTTGAAACTTTCTCTGTGGGTGGTAACCAAGGGACCTGAGAAGGGACAAGTTATGGGACTTCAGCTGTACTTAAGTCCAGTGGGGGCTAGTGGTCCTAAATACCAATACATTAATCTGGATTAATCTGGATTTGCAAAACTCTTCTCAAATTAGATGCAGCAACCTGGGTGTCTGAGTCAAGAGGGTAAATAATAGAATTAATTCAGGAAATGGATGCAACATGCAATCAAGAAGACAGGAAATTACAAAAGATGAAAGGCTCCTAGGGTAGGATCTCTGGGGCAAGCCACAGTCAACACCAAAGGAGGAAAGGCTGCAGCATCAGAAGAGAACAGAAACATCAGCTCCAAAGCCTA
The DNA here is from genome assembly GCA_004027165.1 of Ctenomys sociabilis. Classification (NCBI taxonomy): domain Eukaryota; kingdom Metazoa; phylum Chordata; class Mammalia; order Rodentia; family Ctenomyidae; genus Ctenomys; species Ctenomys sociabilis. The sequence goes on along the minus strand of PVKA01006060.1, from coordinate 25,911 downwards.
GGCTAGGTGAAAGAGCCAGAAACAAAGGACTATGCATAATATGCCTTCACTTGTGTAAAATATACACAAATGTGACTCTACGGAGATAGCAAGTGCATTAAGGATTGCTGAGGGCTGGGAGTGTGGGAATGGCAATAACTATAAACAAGAATGAGAGCTTGCAATGCAGTAATGGAAGAGCTCTAAATAAGATTACATGCTATTACGCAACTTGGTAGATGAATTAAACATCATTGCATTGTACATCTGAAATGGGTAAAATTTATCATTCCTAAATTCTAGCACAATAGAGTTCTTTTGAAAAAATATAGTAGACAAATTGGAGGGATTATAGGCCTTATATCATAGAGAGTAGAGACTGTTTCTGTCGCAGACCACCAAAAACAGAAGGACAAGTTGTGCTAGGATAGGCCAGAACAAGTGTCTGGTACAGTACTGACAAGATGCTGGGGAGCGGGCCCTGGATCACAGCAGCCAAGCTCCTGGGAGGTGAGGGGGCCACAGTCTCGGGAGTCAGGTTTCCTGCTGCAATGCTAGAAACTCTCCAGGTGGTAGGAGCTGCAGTAGCATTGGAGAGGGAGGGCTGGAGTCTGTCCCCACCGTGGTAATGATCACATGGAATGCCCCTGAGGCCAGCGACAACAGATGCAAGGTGGGAATGTGGTGACATGGCTTCCTGCCACAAGCTTCTGTGAGGGAAGACCTTACCTGAAAGAGTACAAGGGATGATTTAAGACAGAAGTGAAAAGCTAGAGGAGGCCACGCACTGACTGAGAGTAATGTACACACATGCAGGCACTCATCACACATAGACTTACACACACCAGTGTACACATGGTGCTGGGAGAGCTGGGATAGGAAGATAAACACTCCAAGAACCATGGAATCAGGGAAACCTAGCCTCCAGGGGAAGCGAGGCTCTTATTGCTGTACACCTGTTAGGTGGGTCCCAACGGTGCATTTTAGGCATTGCCCTAGCAACCAGGTAGGAGCTCCGCCCACTGGCCTGGGCTCGGGACCTACCTTGCTGATGAGCTCCCCGATCATCCCGTTCCAGGAGGTGTTATGGAGCTGGTGCCCGTACCTGCCATCGGGCGCCTGGTAAATCTCGTATTTGAAGCCCAGAGCCTTGGCCAGGGCATCCAGGACATCTATGGAGAAGCCTTTGTATCGCTTAGGCTGCCCAAGGATGTTCTCAGCCACCATCACAAAAGGCTCTTCCTGGGGACAAGAGAATGAATGTTCTTCGATTAAATAAAAAGTGCATTGTTAGAGCGACCAATCTGATGAACCGTAACTGCAGAAAACTGATATTGGGGCTGGTGGTGTAGCTCAGAGGCACAGCTACCACCAATAATAATATGGAAATCAGTATTTGCCTAAATTCTCCCTGGAAGCTACGTTCCTCTGCCTTTACGAAAAGCAATTTCTGAACTGTTGAGCTCCTCTATGAAACTGCACTCTATCCTCAGGTCAGCGTGGGGCAATGGAGATTCATTTGTACATCATCTCATAGAACAATGTGGTATACTTTCAAATTCCTTCATTGTGGACCAGGACTCTGTCTGAAATGCCATAATTCTATGTGACTATATATAAGGCATGGGACACATCTCACCCAGAATAGTTCATAACAATAAAGCTCTGGGATACTAGATCGAGAAAAGACAGCCTCGCATCTATCAGGTTGCGCTGGCAAACGGATGCTGATTATTTGGAAAGGTCGACCATAAGTCAAAGGATAAGAGAGGATTAAGCCCTCAGACCCCAAGTCCAAAGCCGCTCTGTGCTCACGCCCACACAGTTAGCGCATGTCACGTTGCATGTCACATTGGGCAGGCGGCCAGCTGGAGAGCATCTCTGTATCCCCACCAATTTCCTGGTGTGGAACTCACAAGAAGGGGTTCTGGCAAACAGCCCCAGAGGCTGTACCTCATTAAGTTAGTTTTATTGGAAAAATGATACCAGGCTTATTCATCGGGTGCAAACAGGGAAAACAGAGATGCCGCTGCCAAAAGTTCCTGGGCCTGCTGGGATGAGGATAGCATTTGGACCATGTCTGACCCCAGCCAAAATCTAAAACATCCCTGCAGTTCTTCTAAAGAGGTGAAAAAATGAGTTAAAAGAAAGATGCTTCTTAGGTCTCTCACCAGGGTAAATGGATCTCTCACTAGGATAACTACACAGAAAAAATATAATAAGCTGTCTTCATTGCAAACTGTATAGCGCATGCATCATCTGTGTGTCTAGTGGAAGAAGAAGCCTCTGTCTGGCACCTTCCTGGGGACCCCAGCTACTGGAACAGCTCTCCCAAGGAGTGGCAACAAGGTAAGGTGCAGATCACATCCAAGGACCAGCAGAGCTGCAAGGATCCCTGGAGCCCAAGAGCAGATCTACAGGACTGGTCCTTCCCCCAAATCTCAGGGACCCCCGAGAGAGACTCAGCAGCCCCAGGAGAGGTCTCCAACCTTACTCTCCCCCTCATTATTCATGCTGTTCTCCATGAAAGGTTTTGGGAAAGCTCACACTCACTGCAAGATCCCCTGCTCCCCACACCCCACATTAAAAAGAGAGCAGCCTCTTCTTGAAAAGTGTAGATGGCCAAGCTCCCGGAATGTCCCCCATGATCCTACCAAGACAGTCACCACTTTGAGAGTCAGTCCTTGGAGGCGGCTGCCCATGGGTCTCTCCTGCAAGCTGCCATTCAGACCCTTCTCCGAGTCCCACGTCGCCAGCTGTGAAGGGAGAAAGGGACTGTGAAAGATGGACATTGGGCACAACTCAGGAGTTCACCCTACACCAGGATCTGCACCAGTGGGCAGGTGGATGGTAGCCCCTTGGCTTCCTAAAGTCCCGGAGCCAACTCAACCATGGGAGAACAGAGATGAAGCAGAGAGAAAGTACCACTTCCTCCTTAAGCTTGCTCTAGTCTCTAGGACTCTGCACATCTCTAAAATGAAACTAATCAGTAAGAACTTATCCCTTGAATGAGAGTTTATACCCAATTTTGTCCACCCGTGGAGGCTGTGTCACTTTGTGGGAGCACAAAGTCCCCTCTTCTTACATTACTCCTTTGACTTTCTCAAGCCATAGGAACCTTGAGTTCAGCTACTGCCACCACAACAAGAGGAAACCCAGGAGCAGTAAAGGAAGATCCAAGGGTGCTCTGCCTATTTTCACCAGTGAGAACACCATAACTTTTCCAATATGCAGGTAGAAGCTGGCAGCAGAAAAAATGTGTCCAGATCCTCCATATCCTCCTGAGAGCACAGGCCATGCCCAACAGCTACATGTGTCTCTGACCAGAACCCCAAGAAGATCTCTCCTGGCTCAGAAACTATAGAACAGACTTTCCTTTTGCGTGTTCTCAGAACTATTTCCCTTCCTGTGTTCTCACATGACCCAGACAACAATGATTGAACACTTTCCTGGCCAATGATTTATAATTATTAATTGGGGAAATGCAAAAGGTACAGACACTAGCCCTATCTCAAGCCAGCTAAATCAGAACCTGAGGGACAGACGTGGAGAGCATTAATGCTTCCAGGGAGATCCTGATATGTCCTCTTAGGTCCCTGGGTTTCTAGTATGGCTGCATATTAGGATTTCATATGGGGCTTTTCAGACACACCGAAAGCTGGGCTCCACCACCAGAGATTGTGGTTTAATTGGTCCATAGTGAGCTAGATGTGGATATTTTAGCTCCCAGTGATTTTAACCCAGAGCAGGGCTGTGAGCCACTGCTGTAGATTAAGGCATTAATCCTCCAACCGTGATATGCACACAGATCACCTAGGGAATTTGCATGCACTCTATGATTCTGCAACCTGAGATTCTTCCTGTGTAACAAGCTCCCAGGTGAAGCCGCTTCTGCTGCTGCCAGTGATCCACAGACCAACATCTATGCAGCACGGGGTCCATGGAACAGATCACTCACAGAAGCACCTATTTTTCATCATGACAACGCATAGGAACCTGGATTAACCTTTTGGAGGTGTGCCACTAGGAGTCCCAGGGAGCCACCAGAGTCCCCAATTACGGATTCATCCACTCTCCCAACATTCCCCATAGATGGACACCTGATGCAGGATCTGTACACTGATCCATAAGAGGCCACCATTCCAGACATCAGACCATTCCACAGGGGTCATGCTATAGTTCTGAGGCCTAAAGCAAATACATCAGAATGAGATAAGAAGTTGCAAAGCTGAAAAGAAATCTGAAATATCTGTTGCCATATCTGACATGATATCCACTCTGACCAATTCCATCCTAAATAATAGGATGCTTGGCAGTGATAAAAAAAATAAATAAATAACAGAACAGCATGACCACATGTTCTGAAGAGCACCACAACCACCACTAATTAATGCAGTGGGCACTACAGTGAAGCACAAGTTAAGATCTACCCAGAATTCTAATCAAAGGCATCAAAGATATTAATGGTACCACACTCTGGAAACTGGGACAGCGAGAGGGACATATTACAGCTATTTCTCCACTGGGGCTCAACAAATAGCACTAGAACTCAGAATTGATTGCTGCATCTAGATTAAAATGCTGGATTAAAACAGAACAAACTCAGTAAACAAGGTTAAGCGTTTGATATCCTGCATCCTTTGGACAGCTTCAAGTACATAAAGGGGGCAGGAATAGGTGTGCATTTGAGCTGCCTGCATCTGTATCCCCATAACTGCTCAGCCCAGGCCCTGGCTGCTTAATGCTCAGATGTGGGTAGAGCAATACAGGTCCCCTCGATCAGCTCGAAGACTTGGAGTTATGCTGGAGGTAGTCTGGTCCTAAGGATGAGGTGTCAGTCCAAAACACCCATGGATCCTACCTTTGATTGGCACTTGGGTTCTTAGATGTGATGCCATGTCGGGAGCCGCTCTAAGATGGCGACCGCTCCTCGCTCCCCCGCCCATCGTGTCAGCCAAGATAGCGCCTATATCCGGCTTCCTGGTTCTTGTTGCTGTACCAACCTCTCCCTTATTTGGAATAAGCCCGCCATTGCTGTAAGATCTACCAATAGTAATCGGCCACGTGTATAATCATGATTGGTATATGGAACCTA
>PVKA01006060.1:0-20737 GCA_004027165.1 Ctenomys sociabilis | reverse complement strand
CATGTCTGAGTGTCTGAGTGTCTTCTTCCGCGGGACGGGAGCAGCGCCGGACAATGCCACACCTTCCTGCCATGGAGAAGGGCCTTTGATTCTCTGCTACCTCATCTGGATGAGCACTGGGCTTGAGCTCTGCTTGGTCTTGATCAGTCAGGCTTTACTTCATCTCTCCTGGGCTTGTAATAGGACAGAATAGAGACAGAGGCAGGAAGAAGCCGCTTGGATAAAGCCCCGTGCTGCTAGAGTCTGAGCTCAGCTCTGGGCCTCCCAACTCCTCTCCACTCCACCCTCTGCTTCTAGTCACTGCCTGATAGAAGTGCTCCGCCCAAGCCACTGCAACAGTCTCCTCAGATATTCACTATCCCCGGCCTCTCTCTTTTGTGGCATGTCCTCCACTTGCTAGTATCTTTATAAGAACTAAACTCAAATGTGAGATACGCTGGTTACAATGTCCTAATAGGGTCTCATTTCCTATAAGTTCTAACATTTGTGAGTCTGACCCGAAAGCAAGGCATTCTTGATGTCCGCTACCCTGACTCAGCCTCACGAGTTTAGGTAGCCACAGCACATGCCAACCCCACAATCCCTCACCCTTTCTCACTCATGCTGTGTTCCCTCCCGGCCTGCACATCCAATGACATTTCTTAGAATGCTCTTTCTCTTTTTCAGGGTCTGATAAACTCTTATTCACTAAAAATAATAATAAGCTTTCACTTTAGAATAGAATTAAATTAACAGAGAAGTTGTAGGGGTTATGTGGAAAATGTCCCCATACCACAGGCCCAGATTCCCCTGTTGTTAAGGCACGACTGTACCTTACATGTAGATGCTCTGGATCTGATTCCCCCTATTGTTGATACTAATGCAGCATATATTATTGCTGTGAAACATTCCTCACAGCCAATAAAACTTTAATCTAGTTCTCATGATTTATGCAAAGCTGTAATAGAAATGATCCCCGGATCTTTCTTCTATAGGCTTGAGTCACAGCCAGCTACAGGTCCTGTTTCCTCAGCCTACTCTCAGAGATCCTAAGAGACCAAGTGCCTTGGGCTCTGGGGTTGATCCCCATCTCTGAGTTCCAATCTTGTCTCTGACACCACTTTCTCCTCTCCAAGAACGGGTCTAGATTTGGGGACAAATATAGGAATGTGAGAGAGTGGGATTGGTGTGTCAGTGAAACAGTAGTCCTAAGTTCAAGTGGTTCTCAGCATTTACTGAAATGACCTTAGCCAGCCTGCCTGGCAGTGTCATGCTTGAAATATAGACACAGTTAACAAATATATTTGCTTAATACATTAAACTTCCCTGAGATTCCAGTTCCTTCTCCATGAAATGAAGGATAAATGTTGCCTGACTAGCAAGTTGAGAGGCTGTTCAAAGGAGAAAATAAATTTGAAAACTCATTTGTTATAAAGTAGCTTAAGAATCACAAAGAATCAGTTCATATGAATATATGTACATGTATATTTAGATGGCTGTATATATAACATGACATTAATTTTGTTTAAATGAAGAATTGGTAACACATTGGTGATACACATAGGTAGAAAAATTATAAATAATTATTATCACCTTTTTGAAGCTCTTTTGGCTTTTAATAGGTTTCCTTTGCCAGATTAATGAAGGAAAATGAGCTTTTGATAAAAATAACTACCATAGGTGATTAAGCAAAATCCTATCACATGTCCTTTTATGACAGAAGACTGAATATCAAAGGAGCAATTAGAGCTGAATTATCTGTCAGTAAGTCAAGGCCTATCTCAGAATCAGAACAGAAAAAGCTGTGCTCTTGCTCTTCAGGGCAGTGGGCACGAGTGCCTCGCCTCCAACAAGAGGCATCTAGGATAGGTACTGAAGTATACACCGCGGGGCCATAATAATAAGCTGAGCTGTAAGTGGCTACAGTCGACAACTTCTCCAGATAACTCACTATTGTTGTGGAATGCTGGACTGTGTTGGATTGTGTCATCGAGTTCAGGCACCTAAATTAGTTGAGTGACAATGGAGTGCCCATCTTTGACAGGTGTAGACAAAGGAAGGGGTATAGAAAGGAAGAATCATGATGTGTGTGTATGGACAGTACAGTTGGGATAGATAACGCTGTGCTTCTACATAATTCTATGAGAGGCAAGATTTGCACGAATGGTGTTGGACAGCATATTATGTAGGTTTCTAGTACTATGGACAACCGCTAGGAAAATAACAAGGTAGAAAGTATTAATTATTGAATCTTTGATGTAATTCAGGTATAAAAAATAAGATACACAAACAGCCACACTCTCTTAATTTACTGATAAGAGACATACGCTATAATAATGTCTGTAAGTATAATATCATGTATGCACCTTCTATGATACCAAAACATTATGAAAACAGTTTGCAATGTATTAATTTATCAAATCCATCTTGTCAAGGTATCTTAAAACTGTCTCATTAATATTTATACTTCAATAAAATAAAAATTAAAAAGATAAAAATAAAAAAAGGTACTGTGGCCACTGTCTCATGAACTGAGACCTTGCCAAGCTGCTGTCAGGCTCCATAAACCCACTGAGTAGGTAGATGGAAAAGCAGCCAGGGTAGAGACCCAGATCCCTGGCTCAAGCATATTTCTCCATTAAGAAAAAAGCCAGGGCCCCAAACATTTTACTTAATACTAAGACAACCCTAATGCAAAATGACCACTTCCATCAAAGCAGAACTTCATAAATGGAAAAAACATCTCACTCACTCCTGTTATCATAGGCATCTTTTGGCCAGAAAGTGTTTGAGACTTATGGTTCTTGTTTTCTTTTCTTTGCAGAGGAACTTCTCTCTCCCTGCCCTTTAGGCATCCTGTGCTCTGACAAAGAAAGGAGGAATACTTCAAAGTGAAACTCAAATTCTGCCTTGCAAACACATCAAAGTCCAACCATGTTCCTGGACTCAGGATCCTCTGTGCTGGGCAGGTGAGATTATTATTCCCTCACATCAGGAGGAAGCAGGCTGACTGTGGAGGCCGAGTTGCCCTCCCTGTTTTCACAGGGGTTCTTGCCGAAATACTGAGACTGGAGCTGCAGGCCTGCATCATTCCTGAGAGAGGTTATTTCTAATGAGGAAATCCAATGGATAACATACAAGCCTTTCCAGTGTCTTCCCATCACATAGCCACCCCACCTTGGAAGAGGGTCCATCCCACTCATCCCTGAGGGTGCCTGGTGCCCCCAGCTGGGTACCAGTCTAGACAATAAAACCCAAATGGGGCCAATAGACTTGATAAATGGAAAGCCAGGCAAGCCTTTTACTCAAAAAAGTCCTGACACTCACTCAGCTCCAGATCATTTCATGGGTACAAAAGTGCATCTGCTCTGACTTCCCCTGTGCTCTTTGCAGACAGAATTTTGTTTATGGGATCGATGAATTTACAGCCGCAGACACCCACTTTTGACAGCTGACCCATCAAGATCAGTGCCTAAAAAACTAACTCCTAGCACTGTAAATAAAATGAGCACTGCCACTACTCAATAAGACAGCTACAGGTTTTCATTCATGGCTGAGATCTGCTCTGCCCAGTTCAGAAATGAGGATAGGACCAGAGGTCACGACACAATCATCATGAGAAGGAGATATATGGTTATGCAAACTGATTATGACAAACAACTATTCAAGAGATCAGCCACTTGGCGAATAAATTTCATAAACTCCTTGAGTCAGGAAAGTATATTTCCTGAGTCAAAGGGGTTGTTCTCATTTGTTTGAGTTGTAAAATGTGAAGATTTGGGACTTTATGGCCCTGTCTTTGGAAAAGCAGGCTTCTTGACCTGTTACTTAGTTATAAAAGTTTCAGAAGTGTTTTCTTTCTTTATGAGACAGGAGGGTGGAGAGGGGAGGAAACCCACTGCCTTGAGCTCAGAGGCAGAATGCGACCAGTTCCCTCTACAGCTTTGCTCATTCCTAGAGAACAAAATAAAGAGAAGAAAGGATAGAAGAAGAAAACAGAGAAGAGGAAGGGAAAGGAGAGAAAAAAAGGGGGGGAAGGGAATAGAAGGGAGGGGAGGAAGAGGACGAGGGGAGGGAGGGAAAAGGAGGAGACTTGGCTGACTTGACTATAAATCTCATGTTCAATAAATCCAACAAGATAATAAGTCAATAATTTATGTTGCAATAGAGTTCCAGCTGAATAAGAGGTACTCTGATGGCAAACTTGCCTCAAGAGAACACTGAAAGTAAAAGATAAATCGTTTAGGACCATGTCTTCAGATATCCTAACCCAAAGTGAAGCCCCCTATAGGATTCTCCTCATCATCCATGATGGCCATCAGCTAAACGCAGTGGGGTGGGGGCTTCAGCGATGAGAACCACAACATAGGCACCACCATGTCAGCACCAGGATGCTCTGAAATAATAGTGCTATTGGTTTTTGTTCTTCTGCCCATTTTCACTGGAAAACAAGTTGTTGAAGTGTATGTGTAAAGGATCACAGCCTCGGATGGGCGCAGGCTGAAGAGGAAACCACCACCTACAGGCAATTAGATTTGGCCACCCAGCCAGCACTGACTTCAGACAACCAACTGCAAGTGTGTTGTCACTGTTGTTGCTGGTAGTGTTGGCACTGTTTGGTGCTGTACATGCAGACTAAGTCCTTATCCGTGCTAAGCACACCCTTGCTCTCTCTCTCTCTCTCTACCACAGAGCTACACTCCTAGCCAATTACAAGTCTAAAGCTCAGCCAGACACAGAGCGAGTTCAGACACAAACAGAAGCTGAGAAGCAGAGTGGGACCAATATAAAGTAGAATATAAGTAAGTCTAACCATGGCTCCTAATGCAAGGTCTAATTTCAAAGTTCATCGCAGGAATCCAGAACACCGGGGCCACCAAGGGTGGACTACAGGCTCCAACAGGCAGCGCCCACACCTGCTGAGAATGGGCTCAGGGCCACTCCTGACACTTTCAGATGTGCTAGACAGGAGGTGTGACTCTCTGAGATAGCAGAGAACTCAAAATCTTTCTGCCAATCAAGACCATTTGTACAGGGAACTGGGTATCTGGTGAAAGCCATATGATCTTAAAACAGAGCTTGTGTCAGCTATTGGGAATGCAAAGTTGCAAGATGCTAAAGGAAAAGTTACTAAGCAGGAGAGCTATCCTGGGTGGGCTTCATGAGAAACCTCAGCAAGAAGGAGAGAATGATACTTGTCCAGTGAGCTGGAGAAGAAAATGGGAAAATCTAGCAGAAATGCCCCTGGTCCCAGGAGGTCACTCAGGATGGAGGTGGCAGATAAGACCTTCACTAGCTGGAAGTCCAGAGCACCAAGAGCTCACTGATTAGCAGGACTGTCCTGCTCCGAGAGTCCAGCAACGCACCCCTATAGTAACAATGGAGGTGGTTTCACCTCTGCAGTTGGAGAGGTAAATTGTAATAAAAATAATAAAAATTAGCTTGTGAGACACCTGAAACCACTAAACAAGTGGAGAAAAGTCATGCAAATGATGTTGTATCTATGGCTGATCCTGAGATACAGTAGTGATAAAAGTGAGCAAAAGGAAAGAAATCAAAAATATTAACAAACTCTTAGAAGTCAGAGGTGGGTCAGCATGACAGCGAGGGTCTGGGGAAGCCCAGACTCTAGGCAGGTCACACACACTGATAAGCTCTTTTCTACCAAGCCCCACCTGAGGAGGCAGGAGAAAGAAAACTAGAACTGAACACAGCCCTTCAAAGAAGAGTACCACAGTGAATATCTGCAACTCAATTTAGGATGTCTAGCAGGCATATGTAAAGGAAGCATACAAATCAATTATAAGATGACCAAATTTCTGAAAATGAAACAAGTATTTATTTATCCAAAGAAGATATGGAAAGTGATATACACTTGAAATTATATGCTTACCATCATGAGTCAGAATGCAAAGTGAGATCATGAAGAAATACTGCTAGACCTCTCCAGGATGGCTAAAATCTAAGCCTGACATTCCCAAGTGCTGCTGAGGATCCAGAATGCAAAATGCACAGCCATGCTCCCAGACAGCTTGGCAGTTTCTTCTAAAGCTAAACATACATTTACATGCAACCTGGCAAAACCACCTCTAGGCAATACAGAAGGAAAGTATAAATACACTCATACAGAGGTCTGCATGCCAATGTTTGTAGAAACTTTATTCTTAATAGGTAAAATCCAGGAAAGCTCCAAATGTGGATCAGCTGGTGAACAGATAAGCACAGAGTGGTTTACTTGTGCAACAGAACAGGACCTCAGCAAGCAAAGGCGACAAGCTCCTGACACACAACAAAAGGGAAGAAGTACAGACATCTTTATATCATGCAAAGGATTGCATCCTTCATGGTCCTGTACTTATGGCATTCTCACAAGGCAGTGCTATGGCGAATGAACACAGACCCATGGTTTCTGGAGGCTGAGAATGGGAGAAAGGTATGGATACAGAGAGTAAGCGAGGCTTAGGGACAACGGGAGGGATCCATACAGCATGTGTGTGGGTGACTGCACCACTGTACATTTGTCAGAGTGGGTCAAACACTGTGAACCTCAAAGGGTGTAGATGACTACATTTAAAACGTGTGCGTGTGCGTGTGCGTGTGTGTGTGTGTGTGTATTTAATGACTGTACAGAGGCCATGAGCTAGGAAGGGACACCAACTGTTACACAACCTGACTGTGACTGATGAGAGGGAAGGATTCCAAAAATAACAGCACAATCAATGTTAGTGCCTTCAGATGATGCTACTTTAATTATCTGGAGCTGAATGATAAGAAGCAGCCAAGACATTACCTACCCATCTCAAAGAACTAGATAAATCTTTAAAAGGGCTCAAGAAGAATTTCACCTACAAATATTTCCATAATGTGTGTGAGGAAAACAGATTATATACACAGTAATAAGTGTCCCAACACTTATTAATGCTAAATTCATTTGGTGAGATGATGTACATACTTCCCTAAACACAAAGGTCACTATAAGTGGCTGCTTTTGGCATGCAGTAGAGCAATGCTATTGCAGAGAATGTTAATCTCTTGCACATTACAAGCCAGTAATGTCTGGGTTGTTTTACAGGAATGAAACATTGCTTTAAAAATCAGAAGAAAAACAAGACAGTGATTTTCATTTTGAAAGTGCACTTCGATCTAGATATTGACTGTAAGGCCACATGTGTTTCCTATTAATTATTTCAATTGTATTGGTTTTATTGTTCTAACATGAAAGTTCTAGAAACAGCATACCTTGCAAACGAGGCTGGAATTTAGTTTCTTCCAATCCCAGGATTACTGGCCAGCTATCTGAACCCCTCCTATTCTTTCAGTGGGTGTGAGCACCTTTCTCTGTGGCATCTTTCCATGGGTTACTGGCTAGTGTTATGGGCAATATTTCTTTCTTCTCTGATCTCCCTATTTTCAGGTCCATGAGAATAGCTTATGAAATTCTTGTTAGTTTGAATTGTCTAGACTGAATGGCACTACACACACTATTCATCAGTCTGAATCCTGACAAGACACGTTCTTCCAGTCAGTTCTCTGAGTGTCTACACTGAGAAAAGTGGCAGGTGTCTCCAACTGCACCTGCTCTACATTCGTAGCCATCGCCTGTCCCTGGCATTGCCAGCTCTTCCTTTTTTCTCAGACTCCTACTCATCCTTCAAAAATCATCAAGGGCCTCCCTTGTGCAAGTGCAGAATGTCCTGCCCATTGTTCTGTGGAAGTGCTCTGCACAACAAGTAAAAATTTCACAGCTACCAATTCACATATATACTACATCTCTTTAAAGCCAGAAATTATCTCTTCTTCATTTTGAGTCACCTAATAAAATCTTACTAGAAAAATTAATACATTTGATCACCCCTTGGGCATCTCCTCATTAACTGCTGAGAAACTTATATTTTTCTCAAATTTCATCTTTTAATAAGCTCACATTATACTCCTTATCTGAAGCTCCACAGAAGGCTTCCTTACTTGGTGCTAACTTGTTCTCAAGAATGGAAAGCTTCTGGACTGGATTTTCTATCTTCTATGAGCTTGTGTGGAAAACTAATTTTAAGGCTTCAAATTATGGAAATGTGTTAGGAAAATAAATGAATCACATGACATTAAAAGTACTGTGCTTTTGCTGTACCCCTGAGGTCTCCAACCCCCAGGCCACAGACCTCTACAGTGTCACACAATAGGAGCTGAGCCATGGGCAAAGGAGTGGAGCTTCACTACTAGCACTACTGCCTGAGCTCAACCTTCTATCTGATCAACTTCAGCACTAGATTCTCATATACACTCAAACCCTACTGGGAACTGAACAAACAAGGGATCTATATTGTTGCTCCTCTGAATCATCCTCAAACCATGCCTTCCTTCACAGTTGTTGGAAAAACATTTTCTTCCACAAAACTGATCCCTGGTGCCAAAAAAGTTGAAAAACACTGCTACAGAGCCTTGCTAGTCTATGGTCTGTGGACTAGAAGCAACACATCTTAGATCCATCTCCTATCTACTGAACCAGTGCCTGCAGTTTACCAAGATCCACAGGGTCTTTAGATGCAGTACAGATTGAGAAACAGCAGACAATAGCACTATTGATTGTTTGCCTAAGACACTGACAACCTTCTCTACCTGTCTCAGTTCCTTTTTACCCACTTCCTATCAAACCTCCACCTAGAAACCTGAGTTTTCTTTCTTTTCTTCTTTTTAATGTAAATTATTTGATTTGGGTCTCCTTCCTAAACTTTGCAAGTGGATTCCCATTAAACATGGATTGCATTTCCCAGAGCCTGTAAGATTCACAAGTCCTGGTCAATGGCTACATTTTCAACTCATCCTATGCCCCTCTTTCTACTTGAACCACTATACTCCACTGACGTTGAACACCTTGGACTTTGTCTCTCAAGCCAAGGTCACTTCTGCTTAGGAATCATGTATGCAACCCTCTCATTTCTGATAAACTTTATCTCTACTTTTCACATCCCATGCTTGGCTCTTCCTCCTCTGGTGGGTCTTGCCAGGTGAGTAATCCTCTTGATAAAACCTTCTCAGGTCACTCAGCCAAAGTGCTCTCAGTGTTCTCAAACATAGATTTTGATATTTTCCTTGAAGTTTTCAAATATTGCAGTTGTGATAAACACCCTCTATGATATATAGCATGTCTGCTTTGTTCAGCTTCATATGACAACATCTAACATTATTTCTGGTCCACTACACACATTTACCAAGTATTTGCTAAATACAAGAATTAACTAAAGGTCTAGTCCAAGAATCAGCAAACTTTTCCTTAACAGAGAGTAAATATTTTAAGCCTTTTGAGCTACACAGTGCAAATGGGTATGTGTAAGTTTCAATAAACTTTACTTACAAAGTAAAGCTAGCAGGTTGGATTGAGGCCAGGAGCTACAGTGTATTACCTTTACATCTATTATCCCTTCTGTCTGCCACAGTATCCCCTCCAATTTCACTTTTCAAAGCACAACCCTTCTTTACTATTTCTCTCTTCTAATGTAGCATGGTCTTGCTGATTTGCCTAGGCTAGCCTCCATTTTGCAGTTCTGCTGTCACCATTTCCAGAATAGAAGGGAAAATCTCATGCCACAGCTCCAAGTCTGTTATTTCTTAAACTGTTCAATCACTGTGTTTTAAGAAACTCTACTTTATTCCTCCAACGAGAAATGATAGGTCCTCCTGCATCGATAAGTCAGTGTTCTTACACGTCTTCAAGGCAATGATCACATTCAGACTACTTTGACAGTTCCTACAGTATGTCATATTTTCTAAAGATGTGTGTGACAATATTTCCTACATTATATGTCCTGCAATGTGGCTTCTCTACCTCTTATCCAGAAGCAAAGTTGAAGTCCTTCCTTTCAATCTGCTTGGCAGCTTCTGCTTCTCCAATGCAAGACTTTGTACCCTTGGAACCACGGGTATTCTGAGCCAGAAAATTCTTTATTGGGGTGTAAAGATGTTGCCCTGTGCATTAAAAGATATGTAGCTGCATCCATGACCTCTATCCACTTGCTGTCAATGGCATCTCGCAGTGTAAGAACCCAAAATGCCTCCAGACATAGCCAAAAAATGTCTTGAAGGAAACAATTAGCCGACATGCCATCCACACAGAACCATTTATTTTTTTCATAATTTCATTAAGAAATAAATAGCAATGAGACAGTTTCAAATCAAATTAGTAGGACAGTTTCACTAATTAATAAATTGCATATTGTTTTCTTAGTGGTGAATTGTTGTACAAGATGCAGACATAATATTCTATTTACAAACACTATTAGAACAGATCCCTCTATTCATTGAATTAAAAGAATGTAGCTGTATATTCATTTTAACTATTTTGAATATACAGATACAAAATGGACATTCATTTGTATCCTCTTTTTTGTTTAGCTTTGTCAGTTAAATATTATAGGTGTGTGAATTCAGCAAAATATTCCCAAATAGTCCAGTAGTCCATAATACTATTGGGTTTTCCATATGTCTGGCAGTGTCAGAAGTTGTTGACTTGAGTCTTTTACTGTTCAGCATAATAATATGGTATTACTTCTTATACATCAGTTTAATACTTTTCTGCTGGATGGTCAAGACCAAGAAAAGCAAGACCTATGTAATCAGAATCATAGCTTTTGTAGCCCCAGAGACTGGTGAGAGACAGCGCAGCCCACTCCAGCGGCCTTCTGGATCCTGCCCCAAGCTCTCTCAGTGAGTGGGAATTTGCACGACTCACCAGGCTTCCCAGATCAGTGAGTGTGTGGTGAGTCTGAGGGAGAGCCATTGGCTTCTTCCCACATGCGCTACCCAGATCCCTGCCCCCAAGCCCTCCAAAGGAGTGACCGGCCTGAAAGCTCAGGACCCAGTCACCAGCACCTCCCCAGATCCCCTGCCCTAAAATCCGCTGAGTGAGTGGGAATTTCCCCGACTCCCTGGGCATCAAAGTTAAGTGAGTGTAGAAATCCAGGCCTGCCGTGCCGGAGAGACATTTCCCAGGGATTCCCTGCTCCCCCACCCCACGTGGCCCGGTGAAAGCTCCAGGCCCACCGCACCAGAGAAACATATCCCAGCAATTGCCAGTCCACGCCACGTCCTGAAACCCAGCACAGCCTGGCCTATGAGTGAGGGCTCCAGGCCCGCTGCATGGGAGGGACCTTTCCCAGCCTTCTCAGGTTACGGCCTGTACACCTGGACCCAGCACAGGCTGGCTGACCCAGTACAGCCTACTCAGTGAATATGATCATCCACTATCCTTTTGTGAGCCCAGAAGACACAACAAAGCCCAGGGCCGCCAACCTAGAGAGCAATCTGCCTGACACAGGAGGGCTGACCCTGGCAATTTTCCAGATCCCCACCCCAAAGCCCGCTAAGATGGGGAATTTTCATTACTTGCTCTGCATCCCAGTTTGGATTGTGCTCGCCTGAATAGGAAACCAACAGAGGGAAACCAAAGGAGCTGCAGCAAAAAAGGAACTGAACACAACAGCTAGATCCAGGATAGGCATACCTCGAAAATCTCAAACTTAATAGACCGGCACCCGAATCTCATAACAAGCTAAGGTTATAGCTGCACCAAAGCTCTACACCAAAGGTCAAAGGTCAGTGCTATACAAAATGACAAAGACAAGGGGAAAAACACGATCCCAGACCTCGAATCCACCAGTAAGGGCGGAGGACACAAGCTCAGCTGTAATGAATGAACTAAAAAATATAGCAGCAAAGGAACAACAGCACAAAGCTATAGAGGAAATAAAACAAGAAGTAATTCCCCAAATTAAAAAAGAAATATATGAAAACATACTATCTGAAATAAAGAATGAATTCCAGAAACATTAGGTGAAAAAACTATGCTCACCCAGAACAAGTGCACAGAGCACTATTCAACCTGAAATATATGAATTAACAGCAGAAATATCATGAGGAACTCAATGCAGAAATAAGTTCTGAAATCAAAAAAGAAGTCTTTGAAAAAAAAAATTCTTTGAAATCATAGCATCTGAAATACAGAAACAAGTCCAGAAATATACAGAGGAAACCCAACTTGGAAGAAACACAGCAGAAAAATAATTAATAACTACCTCTAAAGAAGACATGGATAAAAAAAATTGAGGAGATCAGAAATATGATGAATTCCTTGAATGAGCAATAAAGAAAAGAAATAGAACACATGAAACACAGTCAAAGAGATATAGAAGAACTAAAAATAGCAATCACGAGTCTACAAAACCGTCTGAGTGAAAGCGAAGACAGAGTTTCAGATATTGAAGATGCCAGAGCAGCTAATGAAAAGGTGAGAAATGATCTCTCACAAACAACAAAAATGCAGGAAAAAATAATCCATCACCTGCAAGATGAAGCCAGGATGAACAATGGGAGAATAATTGGTATCAATGAGAATGAAGGAGTCAATACAAATGACATAAAAAGAATTTAGGGATACATAATCGCAGAAAACTTCCCAAATATGAGGAAACAATCCAACATTCAGGTCACTGAAGCATACAGAACACCAAATAACTTCAGCCCAAGTAGAAACACACCAATAATAGTGGTAATTAATAGTTAAGATAATAGTTATATAATAGTTAAGATCCCAGAAATCCAACACAAAAACAATATACTGAAAGCTGCTAGAGAGAAAGAGCTCACATTCAAAGGAAAACCCATCCAAATTACAGCCGACAAGGAGAGCATGGAGCAGAGTTCTTCAAGTCCTACACGAAAACAAATTCTAGCCCAGACTATTATTCCCTGCAAAACTCTCTTTCGAGTTTCATGGAGAAGTGAAATACTTCCATGACAAAGAACAACTAAAGAATTTCATGATGACAAAGGCATCCCTTCACAGGATGCTAAAAGATGTTCTGGAGAGAGACCACAATGACCAGAACTCCATGAATGAGAATGGAAGGAACCCACTAAACGGGACAGACAATTAAACACAAGTTACAAAGGAGTAAATAACACCAGGTAAATATAATCATCAATGTAAACGGACTCAATTCTCTAATTAAGAGAAATAGACTGGCACAGTGGATTAAGAAACAAAATCCAACAATATGCTGTGTACAAGAAACACACTTAACTCAAAAGGACATTCATAGGCTCAAAGTCACAGGATGGAAAACAATACTACATGCCCAAGCACCTCAGAAAAAAAGCACGAGTAGCAATGCTGTTCTCAAACAGTCTCAACTTCAAACCAAGAATGACCAAACGACACAAAGAAGGCCACTATATATTGGTCAGGGGAAAAATTCAAGAGCAAGAAGTAACACTCATACATATTTATGCACCAAACACAGGAGCACCCAACTATGTAAGACAAATCTTAAGGGACAGGAAAAATCTAATGTCTAAGAACACTATATTAACAGGTGACCTTAACACACCCTTATCTCAAAAAGATGGGTCAACCAGACAAAAAATTAGCAAGGAAGTAGCAGAACTGAACCAGAGTTTGGAATAAATGGACCTGGTGGACATATACAGAGTGTTCCACCCAACCACAGTGGAATACACATTTTTTTCAGCTGCACATGGGTCATTTTCCAAAATAGACCACATACTAGTCCAGAGGTCATGCCTAAGTATATGCAAGAAAATAGAAATTATCCCATGCATACTATCTGACCACAATGCAATGAAATTGGAAATAAATGACAAAAGAAACCAGAAAAACCCACTAAATTCATGGAACCTAAACAATACCCTACTCAGCAATCAATGGGTCGCAGAAGAAATTCAACAAGAAATTCAACAATATGTACAATTCAATGAAAATTCAGATACAACTTGCCGGAATGTACAGGATGTGATGAAAGCAGTACTTAGAGGGAAAATCATGACTATGAACTCACACATTAAGAAAACAGAAAGGAAACAAATTAGCACCCTAACATTGCACCACCGACAACTAGAAAAAGAAGAGCAAACAAAACCCAGAGCGCAAAGACGTGAAGAAATCATAAAGATTAGAGCAGAAATTCATTCAATTGAGATGAAGAAAACAGTTCAAAGCATTGACATATCAAAAAGTTGGTTCTTTGAAAAACTAAATAAAGTTGATAAGCCTCTAGCCAACCTCATCAAAAAGACACAAAAGAAAATTCCAGTACAAGCGATAAGGAATGAAAAGGGTGAAATCACCACAGACCCAGCGGAAATTCAGAAAATTACAACAGTTACTTCAAGAATCTTTACGCTCACAGAATAGAAGACACAGAAGAAATGGACATATTCCTAGAAATGTACAAATTACCAAAACGGAATCAAAAAGATACAACAACTCTCAATAAGCCGATAACAGCCAATGAAATACAAAACATAAGAAAATGCCTACCGACAATGAAAAGTCCAGGTCCTGATGGATTCACAGCTGAATTCTATAAGACATTTATATATAGATTTATACATATAATCCCCACACTCCACAAACTCTTCAATGAAGTAGAAAAGGAAACAGTCCTCCCAAAATCATTTCTGGATGCAAGTATAATACTCATTCCAAAACCAGGGAAAGACACAACCAAAAAGGAGAACTACAGGACAATCTCCCTCATGAACATAGATGCAAAAATACTCAACAAAATCCTGGCAAATAGAATACAGCAAATGTTCAAGAAGATCATACACCATGACCAGGTAGGATTCATCCCAGGGATGCAAGGATGATTCAATATTCAAACATATATAAATGTAACACACTACACTAATAGACTGAAATCGAAAAACCACATGATCATCTCAATTGATGCAGAGAAAGCTTTTGACAAAGTCCAACACTCATTCATGTTCCAGGTCCTACCAAAAATTGGAATAGATGAACTCTATCTTAACTTGATAAAAGCAATTTATGACAACCAAAAAGTTCATATAATCCTAAATGTGGAAAAACTGAAATCTTTTGCTCTTAAATCAGGTACAAGACAAGGATGTCCTCTATCACCCCTCCTATTCAATATAGGCTTGGAATCATTAGAAACAGTCATTAGAAAAGAGGGAGAAATAAAGGGAATAAGAATAGGAAAAGAAGAAGTTAAATTATCTCTCTTTGCAGATGACATGATACTTTACTTAGAAGACCCCAAAAATCCACCAAGAAACTACTAGAACTGATATGGAAATTCAGTAGCATAGCAGGATACAAGATTAATACTCAAAAGTCAATAGCATTCCTCTACACAGGGGAAGCACACTGGAAGGGAAACAATAGAAACAAGTCCTTCTACAATAGCACCATGGAAAATGAAATACCTTGGGATTCACTTACCCAAGGAAGTCAAAGATCTTTTCACGGAAAATTATAACACCCTAAGAAAAGAGATTATAGAGGATTTCAGAAAATGGAAAGATATTCCATGCTCCTGGATAGGAAGAAACAACATTGTGAAGATGGCCATACTCCCAAAATTGCTGTACAGATTTAATGCAATCCCTATCAAACTGCCACCAACATACCTCCCAGATATAGAGAAATCATTCCTAAAATTTATTTGGAACCTTTGGAACAAATGACCTTGAATAGCAAAGGCAATCTTGGCCAATAAAGACAAGGTAGGAGGCATCACAATTCCTGCCTTGAAATTATACTACAAAGCCACTGTGATAAAATCAACATGGTGTTGGCAACAAAATAGACCTGGAATAGATTAGAAGTCGCAGAGGCATCTACAATCACACTCAGCCATCTGATCTTCGACACAGGGACCACACAAGCTTACTGGAAGAATGATAGCCTCTTTAATAAATGGTGCTGGAAAACATGGCTTTCTTCATGCTGAAAACTAAAACTTGACCCAGTTCTATTACCATGCACTAAGTTAAAGTCAACATAGATTAAAGATCTAAACATTAAAACAAATACACGCAATATCCTGGAAGAGAACGTAGGAGGAACTCTTGAAGACATAGGGGTAAGCAAAGAGTTCATGAGTAAACATATATCACACGGGAAGCACTTGAAAGAATCAAAAACTGGGATCAACTCTTCTTAAGGAGCTTCTGCGTCTCAAAAGAAATTATCAACAGAGTGAAAAGACAACCCACAACTTTTGAAAAAATCCTAACTAATAAACAATCAGACAGAGGTCTACTGTCTAGAATATATAAAGAACTAAGATATAACAGAGCCCTCAAATTTAAAGACCCAATTCAGAAATGGGCATCTGAGATGAATACACACTTCTCGGAGGACAAAATTAAAGAAGCGAATAAATATATGAAAAAATGCTCCACATCGCTAGTTATCCGTGAAATGCAAATAAAAACATCACTGAGATACCATCTCACCCCAGAAAGAATGGCTATCATAAGGAAATCAACCAACAACAAATGTTGGAGAGGTTGTGGGGAAAAGGGGACACTTCTCCACTGCTGGTGGGAATGTAGACTGGTACAACCATTGTGGAGGTCAGTGTGGAGACTCCTCAAAACAGTAGGACTAGAAATCCAATTCAAGCCGGCTATCCCCCTACTGGGAATATTCCTGAAGGAACTGAAAACATTGTATCATAGTGATATATGTGTACCTATGTTTGTAGCAGCACAATGTGTGATAGCAAAATCTTGGAAACAACCAAGATGTCCATCACATGAGGAATGGTTGAAAAAGATGTGGTATTTCTATATAATGGAGTATTACTCAGCTATTAAGAATGATAAGCTTGAAGCATATATTCTGAAGTGTATGCCACTTGAATATACTCACAAGTGAAATAAACCAGACACACACGTGTAAATATCGTATAGTCTCCCTAGTATAACAAGCAAAAAGCAGAAATGCAAATGGAAACGTACAACAACAACTAAAATCAATTGAGTCCTATAAGGCAAAGTGAATGGCATATGCTGCAGAATGACTACTCAGCTTTTCTCTGGATGGTTAACAACCTAAGTTCACAGATCAAAGTTGGAGAAATAGACGAGCCACAAGGCCAGCCAACATTTTGGCCCTAGCCTTTCAAGGTCAGTGAAGACTCAGGACATAGGAGAACTTGTACTACAACATCATGAAACTCAGTTGAGCTCCAAATGTTCTGAACAAGGAGATTATGGAGCCACAGAGGAAAGAGATCGAAGTTCTATAGTGTGCCTGGGGAGAGTCACATGGAGAGAAAACTTTCTCTCAGGCTCTCACATAGAGCAAACTGGTCAAGCATTGGCCATGACTCATCCACATGGATGATACAGACAAAGGATGTACAGAATAAGGTACAGGACTACAAGATAAACCCTGAGGGGACTTCACTGACGTCATAAGAAACATAAACTACATGTGTTGGTATATAAGTTTTGCTCTATTTAGGTCTTAACTATCTAGCAGAAAAGCATAAAAATGAGGTATACAGCACGTGGCCATAAGAATAAGTTGAGCTGTAAATGGCTATGGTCAACAACCTCTTTCGGATAACTCACTATTATTGTGGAATGCTAGGCTATGTTGGATTGTGTTGTCAAGTTCAAGCACCTAAGTTAGTTTAATGAGAATTGAGTGCCCATCTTTGACAGGTGTAGACAAAGGAAGTTGTATAGAAAGGAAGAATCATGATGTGTGTGTATGGACAGTACAGTTGGGATAGATAATGCTGTGCTTCTACATAATTCTATGAGAGGCAAGATTTGCACTAATGGTGGTTGGACAGGATATTATGTAGGCTTCTAGTACTATGGACAAGCACTAGGAAAATAACAAAGTAGAAAGTATTAATTATTGAATCTTTGATGTAATTCAGGTATAAAAAATAAGATACACAAACAGCCACACTCTCTTAATTTACTGTTATGAGCCATATACTATAATAATATCTGTAAGTATAATATCATGTATGCATCTTCTGTGACACCAAAACATTATGAAGACAGTTTGAAATGTATTAATTTATCAAATCCATCTTGTCAAGGTATCTTAAAACTCTCTCATTGATATTTGTACTTCAATAAAACAAGAAAAACAAATAAAAATAAAAATAAAAACCATCCTTTTGGTCAAGATTTAAAATTCTTTGTTGAAATTATAGTAAAGATTCAAAATTTCATTTTTATGAAATTTATTCTTATGTGGGGAGTTTTTTGTTTCATTTTAACACTGGGATTTGAACCCATGGCCTCATGCATGGTAGGCAAACACTGTACCACTGAGGTACAGCCTCCACTTTCTTTTCTTTCTTCTTTTTAAAATTTTTTTGTGCAGGGAACTGAAACCCAGACATTATACACTGGTCACATCCCCAGACCTCTGTAAAAATTTTTGAGACACAGACTCACTAAATTGTTAAGCTACTGTGTGGAACTTGTACTTGTTATCCTCTTGACTCATCTTCCCAGACTTCTGGGTTTATATCCATCCACCACCATGCCTGGCTCCTACGTTTTTTGCAGTTTGCTTTTGCTTTCCAAATGGGGATAAGACAATGGAGAAAAGATAGGAAAAAAGGAAGGAGGGAAAAACATGCAAGTATATATGCAGAATGGTTGAGGTGATTGTACTCATAATTTCCATTAGTTTTTTTTTTTTTTAAATAGCAGTCAATGTTTAGAATTTTCACCTTGACTAATTCTGTATCCTGATATCTGTGATCTGAAGAACTACATACAGGACAGCAACGTGTAATACAAAATCCATGGCTGAATACCTCTCATCTTGGTTTTCTAAATGTTTACCGTTTCTAGTGTCATAGTAATTGTTATACTATTTAAATTTTAAAAAGATAAGGGAAAAAATTAAGATTTCTTAAAAGCAAGTATTAGCATTCAATTATTTCCCCAATTTTGCATAACTGTATTTGTTAATCTGAGCAACATATTTGAAGATAGAAATAGATAATAAAAGAAATGTTGTTAACTATTCCTGTTTTGAGAATCTATAACATATGAGTTATTGTATGTTATTCTGTTTCTGTTATTTTTCCTATTTATTTTCACTTCTGTTTTTACTCTTCAAAATAAAATGAAATTAAAAAATGAATAAAAAAAAGAATTATAGCTTTTGAATCCTTTTGAGGTCAGTCAAATCCCCTCAGGATTTATCCTGAGACCCAGTACGGCAGTTTGTAGATCCTCTGTCTGTGTCAGTCATGGGAACAAGTCACGGTCATTGCTTTACCAATTTACTTTTGTGAAAGCCTGAGAGAATGTTTTCTCTCCAAGTCACTCTCCTTAGGCACACTCTTCATCCTCAATCACTTTCTTCTTTTTCTCTATAATCTCCTTGATTAGAAAATTTGGGACACAACTGAGTTGTATAATGTTACAGTACAGGTTCTCTATGTCCTGAGTCTTAATTGACCTTGAAAGTCTAGGGGCAAAATGTTGGCTGTCTTCATGGTCCTCCTTTTTCTCTAATTTTTGGTCTACAACTTAGGTTGCTAACCCTCCAGAAGAGAAGCTTATTGTTATTAACTTACATCCTTGGCTGTTGAGCTTAACCTCACTATCTGTCTGAATAGACACATATCTTAGGCTTAGACAGGTATCTTAGGCTGAATCAAATATCTTAGGCTTAACATGGAATAGGCATTTTTCATCAAGTATTGATGTGTTAAACTTTAAGTCCCTACAAAATATAATGTACAAAATTAAAATATATTTTAAAAATAGGAATAAACAATTATATATGTTTACACATAAGTTTAGAAACCTAACCATATATAGCATTATAGCAGGAGAGTCCCACATCACTCCTTTTCCTTTCTCCTACCTTCATTCACCACCCCCCTCCTTTGTAGACAAACATTTACCCAAGAGACAGCTCGGCAGCAACCAGCATGTCATGACAAGCAGCACCTACTCAGAAGACCAGAATGACAGGCACTCCCAGTCTGAACCTACTACTACAAATTGTCGTCTTCAGTGCAGTTGCTTAGTTCACAAATATCAGCATATACTTGTTAGTCAGGGTGAGAATCCTTCCAATTAACTGATTCAAAAATCGTCTGAAGATTCTGAGGATCATTGCCTTGCCAATCTTGTACATATAACTGTATGGCTTTGCCCCTGTTGTGTTTCCTAGCTCTTCTCCTTGCCCAGAGAACCATTTATCTCTGAAAACGGAGATGCCATGCATGAAGTACAACTCTGAGGCCATGATGCTGGAGAGAACACATAGAGATGTACTAACTGACACTCCCAAACAGCTATCTTCCAGCCACCTTGACCAAAGTGCTAGACATGTGAACAGAACAATCTTGAAACTTCTAAAACCTGCCCATCAGTCAGATGCCATGTACCCCTGCCTTGGAGCCAGCCAACTATAAGCTAAAAACTCTATGTGCTGAGAACTACAATAAGCCTTTCATCCCTTTATTTCTCATGTTGGATATTTTGTCATGACAAGCACTAAGGAAATTTTTAGTAAATGCAAAACTCAAATTTACTAAAGGAAAAGTTTAGGGGAAAATATTAGACACGAAAATAAAAAGTGCTTTTGTTATACTGTGTCAGAAAATTTAAGAAAACTGACATTTTCAACATGGAAAACAGACAATCTTATTAATAAGTAAAGTAAAAGAGGTGTCCAAGCAGGACCTTGACAGTTCTTTGCTTTCTCTTAGCTACTTACTCTACTGCATGCAAAGATACATGAATAAATCATAAATGAACTAGAGAAAAAAAAATGCTTTTAATCAGAACTTAGAGGGCTGGCCAAATAGCTCAGCAGATTAAAGCACCTGGAAGCAGGCACAGGGGCCAGGGATTCCATCCTCAGGCCTGCTATGCTGGTCCCATCCCTGGGGTGCACTGAGGTGGCAATTGAGACTTGGCATGGTGGCAC